>PDUO01000085.1:5778-59422 GCA_003008705.1 Pezicula radicicola | reverse complement strand
TAAAGATATTAATAATAATTATTATTAATCTAAAGATTTTAATATTATATTTATTATATCTAGTAATAATAATTTCTTTTAGTTTAATAATCTAGATAATTTAAAAGTTATTAATTAAATTAGTTATATAGATATTAGAGATAAAGTCTAAAGTCTAGTAATACTTTAATTTATATATAGATTCTTTTTATTCCTTAGTTTCTAGAGATAATTAAACTTATATAAATATTAATTATATATATTCTTTAAAATTATTATTAGATTTATATTCTTATTTAATTTATTTCTTTATCTTAACTATAAAATAATCTAGTTTAATTAGTTTAGTCTTATTATCTAGCTTTTTATTTTTCTTATTAAACTTATTAGTATATACTATTATAGTATCTATCTTAGTCTTAGTTTCTATTAATTTTATAACTTTTATAATCTTCTTCTTTATCTCTAAGTCTAAAGAGAAGTTTAACTTTAGATCTTTAATAAAGTATAAATAATTAATATACTAATAATTTTTACTATATAGATACTTTAGTACTTTCTTTTTAGACTTATTAAAGTCTCCTTAGGAGCTCTTTATAAATATAAAATTATTATTATTTAAATACTCTTAAAGAGTTAAAAATATAGTATAAGTATATTAGCTTAGTTAACTAGTAATTTAGAAAGCTTTATAATACTCTTATAATCTATTAACTAGGTTATAAATCTAGTCTAGTTTTTAACTTATATAGATCTTCTTTTAAATCTTTATTTTATTATAATTATAAAATTAATAAATATTTAATTAAAGATAATTAGTTTTAATTTAAATTACTTACTTTTAATATAAATATTATTCTATTCTTAAAGTTATTTATTAATATTTTAATCCTTTCTAAGATATTTTAATTTTAGAAATTATTCTTTAATATTAAAAGTTTAATTAATAACTTTAGATTTTAATTTATTTTATAATAGTTATAATTATTTTTAAATACTAATTTTATCTATTATAAGATAATAATTTAATTATAAAATTATTATTTATATAAAGTTATTTTTAACTTTAATATTAATATTTATTTTATTATATTAGAGGATCTATTATTTCTATTAGTTCTTTAGTAATTTAAAGATATTTAGAGTATTCTTTTATAATTTATTCTATTCTAATATATTAGTTCTTATTAGTCTTATTTAAATTAAAATTTTAGATATATTAAATTAATTTAGAATAAATAAAATCTAAGGTTCTAAATCTAAATCTAGATTAATATATAATTAGACCTTATATAAGGTTTTATAAACTATTAAAATAATAATTTAAAACTATAAATCTTAGTCTTTTAATATATTTAAGACTACTATAATTTTAGTAGTATTAAATAATTTATTAAATATATTAAACTTATTTTAAAACTTTATTTAATATCTAAATATTAATTTTAAATAATTTAAACTAGTTTAATATAGATCTAATTATAAATAACTTAAATAGTTAGTTTTAATATTAATTTATTAATTTTAATATTATTTTAAAGTAGTAAACTACTTCTAGTACTAGAATATAATAGAATAGATTAGTTCTTATTAAAAGCTTAAATTAAATAATAAATTTATTACCTTTAGATATTAATTTAAACTATTTTTAGTATATTTTAATAGATTTTAATTATAATTAATAAATACCTAGACTTATAATTATTAAACTTTAAACTAATAGAAATTATATATATATAATAAGTAAATTATAAGTACTAGTTATCTAAAAGAGAGACTAACTAATAGATTTAATATATAAAGTAAGAGATATTATAAAAGACTTAAATAYTATATAAAATAAACTATTTTAAATATATAAAGTATATATAAYTTACTTTATATATATAAGATATTTTTATATAATATAAGAGATAAAATAAGAATATATTTAATATTATAGTTCTAATATAAAGAATATATAATTACTAGATAATATTAATAAAGACCTTATAAATAGTATATAAGTAGATATTAGGTTTATAAACTAAAGGGTAGAGTTATCTTTAAAATTAGTTTCTATATAATCTAGTATCTATTTAATTAACTTATACTACTAGTCTATATATAAGGTAGTTAGTTTTATAAGTAATAGAATTAATTTTTTTCTATCTTTTATAACTTCTTTAAGGTTTATTAATATTAACTCTCTCTTTTATTTATTTAATATATATATTATAATATTAATAAAAATACTAACTATTATATAAAACTCTTTAGTTAGTTTCTTATTTTCTTTATTATCTCTCTCTCTTCTTTTCTCTCTTACTTTACTTATAATAAATAATAATATTTAAATATTATAATTTCTTTTTTTATTAGAGACTATTAGTATATATATATATAAGTATAAGTATAAATAGTATTTATAAAGAATAATTAGTATTAGAATAAAATACCTTATATTTTATTATATTTTACTATATTTCTAGTACTATAGTATAAACCTAGTCTAAAGGGGACTAGCCCCTTAGTTTTATATAGTTATAAGACTATATCTCTTATAGATAGTCTTCTTCTAATAGATAACTAAATTAACACCTTTTAACAATAAGTATACTAAGTGAAATTACTACTAGTCTACCCGTCGAATAGTTAATTTTATTCTAACACTAATTAGTGGAGGTTCTACTAGTAGCCCTACAAATAGCAAGGACAGCCACTTTGAAAGTCGGCAATTATACCGATTTTCCTCTTGCGCAGATCCGCCACCAATTTACGTATATACACACACCATAGAGGAAGCACGTTAGGAGGAGTGGTAGAACAAGGAGCAAGGAACAGAGTGGTGGGATAAGTGGTAGGCCGATAGAATCAACGACCCTGAAATTGAGAAGGCCTAGGCCTATTACAGACGTAAGCGGGAGCAAGAAGAGCTTAAGCAGCTTCTTCTTAAGTTCGAAGTCGAGCCTACGCAGCTTCGATTTCGAACTTTGCTAGACCACCACGTCGAGCACCACATCGAGAACCCTTCCTTGACTCTACGAGCCTCTGCGCAGCCACCCCACCAAGCAAGCCCATTTCCCAGAGCCGCCTAGGGAAATCAAGTCAAGCCTGCCTAGAGCCAGGAGGTCGAAATAGTGCAAGCGCGAGCCTGGGTGGAGAGAAGCAACCTTGCCTCCCTTGGTGCTGTTCTTGAACGTACTAACGCAGTCAGTATCCTAGACCGTCTTCCGGATCCATTTGAAGGCGTGGGCTTGGTATGCCTTGACGACCTTCGCTTTTGGGGTAACAGAACTGTAATTTTCGGTCTGGATTTTGAAAATCAGCTGGCGGATATATACCTGACTTTTTCGATCGAGCCCACGATCGAGCCATGGCCGAGCGGACTTGCTGGACCCATGTAGATGAAGTAATTGGGCATATCATCGGCGTTGACGCTCAAATACGAAGCCGGGGGTTCAGCATTCCATTTCTCTCGCAAATCAGTGCCATTAACACCGATGACTGGGAAACGCGGTGCAAAGCCCATGTTGAATCCTGTAGCGCAGCTGATCGTGTCAACCTTGGCCTGAGCGCCACTGTTTGAGGTCAGGCTAGTCTCGGTGAATGTATCGATTTCTCCCTATATAATCTGCACTTTAGGGGAACAGAGAGCCTCGAGATAACCGATTCCGGGCGTAGGTCGTCGACAACTATATCATCAGCATATCAGTTGGTCATCATATAACTAACGTATACGAGGTTGAAGCAAGAACCCAACAAGAAACTCTGGAACCAATTCGCCGACGAGGTCTGGCTTGGCTTCCAACCTCTTCGTCATTTGGTCGGTCGAGAATTTTCTCGTATTCTTCTAAGCTTGGGAAGCTTGAATGAACATCTGAAAGCGAATGTTGAGTTTAGTCTCAATCTCCTTTCTGTACTATAGATACGCTTCCGGATCTTTCGCCCAAGCATCTTACTCCTCGGGAGTGAAGTACTTGTTGGTCCTATTAGGGCCGGTAAACCTCTAGGCCAAACCTGCAGTCACCTAGGTTCGGTTGCGTATGAAAACATAGACCTTCTATATTTCGTTTAGGATAGCTGGTAGAATTTGGATTCCAGTGCTACTATTTCCAATCAGTGCGACCGTTTGGCCCTTCAGACTGAGCCCCTGTGGCCACACAGCGGAATGAAGCATCTGCCCTTTAAAGCTGCTTCGGTTTGGAATGGTGGGCCCGCGCCGGTTATTGTAGGCGCCCGTTGCGTTGATAAAAATATCGCACTCCTCCACGAAAGGCTCTCCAACTCCACCCGCCTTGCTTACACCGTCGGATAAGATCACTGGCCCAGGTCTTATACAGACCGAGACGAAGGGTGTGACCAAAGCCGACGTGGAACTCATGGCAGAGATAACGGACCGATATCTGTCACAGCCCCGCACAATCTGCCTGGCCGTGATCACAGCTACCAATGACTATGCCAATCAAGGAATTCTCACCAAGGTAAGGAAAATTGACCCCAAGGGAGAGCAGTTTTTGGATCAGCAAGGAGGAGCCAGTGTCGAGTGTGAAGTCCCTGTGTGATTATGTCCTCATATAAGAGGAGGAAACCGGGAAAATCACACTTAAAATCAAGATAGCAAGTGACTAAATGTATGTCTATTGCCCTAATGTACTGTGTATTCAAGATCAGGTTCTTAGAAAAATGGTCAAGGTACTCAGCCTCTGCCCTTCTCGTCTAAGCTTACAATCGGTGGAAGTAAATATATGGTGGGTATACAAACCTTGAACGTTTACAAGATGTTTTCGTTGTTGCTGAGAAAATCCTAAGTAATGGTGGTGACAAGATACTCATATATATATACAGCACCGCAATAAGTTGCAAGTAAATCTTAGGCTCCTGTTTTAGGCTATTTATAAGCCTGATTCATAAGCCTAAACACCACTCTTATAGTGCATTTATAGGCCGATAAAGTTAAGCCCAAGCTATTTAACTCGTAACTCTACTACAACAGGCTACTTCGAAACTCTACTCTATATAGATGATAAAGTATAGACCCCGAGGCTCCGCAAAGTCATTGAGCAGAAAACCCAATCATAGTCGACGATAACTCTAACGATATAGAGTCCGATAGGTCTCTCGATGATAGGGCCCATACTTTGTTTTAATTATCGCTTTCGGGACCTATATAAATAAATCACTATTCTTTCTTTAAACCATCGGAAATATTTAGCCTGTTTTCTGTAAGTAAACGAAAATTGATTTCAAAGATGGCTCTTTGATTGTCTATAGTTTACAAGAGTTGTGAAGCTAACAGAGAGGAAACGTAACGTCGAGACTAACTATTCGGACTACTCGTAGAAGCCGAGTACCGAGCAATATTTCTGTAGAGATAATAAGGTTTAAGTATACTTAGTAATAGAGTACCTAGTAGGTATATCAGGAAGAAGTATACTAGTCAGGGAACCCTACTAGTACCTCCAGAGGATGATTTAAAGGAGTATCCTATGTTTGAGTAGGTAAGTCTACTTAAATAAAAGAAGAGAACAAGTATAGCAAGATAGTTAAAGATGTAGGATATACGAGCCTCTTACAGAAGTATCCTCACGTAACAAAGCGATTTGATAGACTTCTAGCAAGAGACTCTTAGGTAGAAGTAAGCAAGTAGATTCACTTTCAGTTTCTATATACAAGAGTTGCAAAAGAAAAGGTAATTAAAAATAGCAGAACATAAATTAGATAAACTATATATACAAGAAATCACGTGTTCTAAACAGAATAGGTTAAGTCTACAAGTTCCAAGACAGTTTATTTTATCTTCACTTATAGTCTACTAGGGGGCGTACTATATGGTCGCTCGACCCAGACACAACCTACTTACCGCCAGGCGAGAAGGCAACTAACTAGACGGAGATCAAATAACCTTTGAGTGTTTATAAAGCAGTACTCCAATCTACTTACAATTTTGTTTTCCTCTAGATTCATAGTAGGATATAGCCCTCAAATCGTTTCTAAACAATACTATTCTCTGGGGCGAAGACGAGGTACCTGTTCAATTACTAATCGGTTGTATAAGGTAAATCACTTAGCATCATAGACGAACACGTATAGATTAGGGGTTTTATTAGCCTTGGCTTAGATTAGTCAAGATCCCCTCACAGAAATATCCCACAAAGGCTTACTTTACTATATAAGCAACTAACAGAGCCTAATGTCGTTCGGGGGCTTCTAGGATTATACCGAGGGCCCTGCCTCGTCAATATTCTAGGTAAATAACGTCTCAATCTGCGGCAGTCCTAGGCCTTTGGTATGGCTATTTGAGTCTCTTCGAACAATACTGATATACTCCTTCACCCACCACTCGTCGAAGTCATCATTCGAGGTGTAAGTTGCGAGGTGTTGCTGTAGTAAGAGAAAGTTTCCATCATACTCGAGATGTACAAGCATAAGCACAGTACCATTAGGCAAGGTCTGTAGATGATGGCTTTCGCGCGTATACCCCACGTCTCGCGCACGGCGTGAAAACTGCTCCCTACGGTGCTTGTCACTGAGCTTGCTGGTAAGCTCACGAATTCGCTCAACTCTGTCCTACCAGGCCTCTGTCAGGCCTCTCGAATCTTCTACGTAACCCCTACAAATTACAACAGACTAATTTTTGGCCTCTGCAACAAGGCAGAGTCTGGTAGATGGGGACTTCTCAGGTGCTTCTGACCACTCAGAGTATACACTCTATAACTCCGACCCACGGAGCCCACCAAATAACCTCTATTTAGGGGGGGGGGGATAGTATATACCCTGTAATACAGGGCATGGGCCCTAAATTCGCATGACTTTTGGCCGGAACCTCCGTATCAAGATGTGATCAACGGCTCGTGCGTTCGTGTTATTCTCGGCTTCGGTATACAATCTGCTCCATTAATTCTTTCAACATCCCAATCAAGAGTCAAGGCCTTCTATTTTGTTGGTTTACATCGGCCCGATAACTTCATGGCTACTGAACGTAGCTAAGCTTCTCGGATATTTAAGCCTAAATTTTCTCTGTAACCTTTCTTTACTGTAAGGAGTGGTGTGTTACGGAGTTGCGTTAGAATGACCAGTTAAAACTTGTCACAAGTACTCTTCCCCCCTCCCCTCCCCCCCTAAATAAATGTTATTTGGTGGGTGGGTGGTCCCAGCTGTCCAGGGGTCCTAACAAATAGAAAGTACTGCTTCTACAGCCTATTAGGAGGTAGACAGGCCACTTGAACCTTCTACGTACGCCCTAGTTTTTACAACAGACCAGATTTTGGCCTGTGCAACAAGGTAGGCAAGGGCTTCAACACTCAAAGTGTACGCTTCATAACTCCGGCCCACAGAGCCCACCAAATAGTATTTATTTAGGGGGAGAGAGTACAGTAAGATTACTATCCTCCCCTCCCTATGATCCACGCGTGGGTCAATGCAGGAACAACCTTACAGTGAGAGAGCAGATCAACCGTGGGCACCGGCCACTGCTAAAAAAGACGTCAATTTTATATAATTTATAGAAAATCTAAACTCCAAATAATTAATATTTATAATAATACGAAGTATGGAATTTCCGAAATACTATCTGCCCATGAGAAAGACGTACACTGGGACAGACTACAACATCTCTTTCTTCCCCCCCTGATTCAACTTAAATTCCCCGTGCGGCCCACTGTAAGTAAGAAGCACCTGTTCCGAGTGGCCGGAGTAGTAGGCCAAAATCTCGTCTGTTGTAATAGCCAGAGTACCCGTAGAAATTTCAAGAAGCCTGGCAGTGCACAATAGCCTCTCAGAGACAGCAGCTTTTATTTGCTAGACACTCTAGATAGATGCCCATACTGTGCCCAGCAATCGCAGGGAATTCAAGTTGGATCAGTGGGATAGTATTGATTGAAGCTCTGGACCAAAATGACTAGACAGCGGGCCTCGACCTGTCCCGGATAGATGTGGAGAAGGTAACTTTCCGACTGCTCGCCTGAGTAGTGTTCAGCTCCACAGCGGAATTGTACGATCTACTTTTGTATAAGTGGGTAGTACTGAGTATACTATTGTCACTAGCTGCTTCTGCCTCCATTCAAATGCAACGGTTAGTTGTTTTTGTCAAGTTTCTACTGTATATAAATCACTTACTACACTTCCGAATACCAGACTCTATCCACCCTTTACACATCACAGCAGGCATTAAGCAACAGCCGTGGCTTGGAATCATATTGGGAGTTGAAAAGGCGATACATCGGTCACGTTGTATATCAAAGAGTTTATCTTCCAACTTTAGGTAAGATAATTAATTCACCTAACTCGATTCGTTTTATCCCTATTAAAAGATAATGTATCATCATTTCGATAGTATACTAGACTTTTAGACTAACTATCTACGCTAGGATAATAGGCCGGCCGCCCTTATTTGGAGCTAAACACCGCATTTTATTCGGAAAACGTCAACCCTCCCTCAGCATGATACCCAAACTATGCCTTATTATGGCGCTGTTCTCGCTCACGGCATATGCAGCAGTGAGCTGGTACGCCGGGATCGCTCGACTATATACGTACCAACACTTTGTTGGTAATAGCTACATCCAGGCAATCGTACAAGACTGCAACGTTGAAGAGGGGACTACCAAACTACAATGGCTGCAATGTGGCGCCGATGCAGTGACTTACCTACTCGGGGCCGCTGTGGCAATTGGAGCGACTAGCTCCCGGATCGGCGCTTCAGTAGAGTATATCATGAACCAGGGCCAAACGCTCTGGGCTCGGACAGGGAGTAATCCTGGCGCGTCTGAATGGAACTGGACGGCTATTGCTAATGATGTTGATGGGTTTTATAATTACTTGGGCAGCAACTTACCTGGCGAGACTGTACTGACTGGAGGAAATGTCAGTTCCTATGGCGTCCCGGGCAATGCGGCGATAATGAAGCATCACAATGGGAAGCTTTATGTGCATGCAAGTAATGTTACGCACGGGGTCGTGGGAATGTACTCTGTGCTACAGCAGAACTCCTCCACCAAGAGGACCACAGCCACGTGGGACTTTGGATCTATGGCCGGGCTCAAATACTCTTATGTTAATGGGTGCGGCATATACGAGAGTCAATATGATACCGATTGGGCTAACTTACTGGCCATACTTACGTGGAATTTCATTAATTGGGCGTACTACACGTCGCCAGTAGACAGCTATACTCTCGTGTTATTCGACGAGTCAGCCGAAGGGTCAGCTTTTGTGACTGGTTACCTAATCGCCGAGGCCGCTAGGTTTGGTATTAACTATGAGGGTAGTCCTACTACACAGGATTGCCTTAATTAGGGCTTGAATATTCATGTGGGGAAGCAAACAAGATGCTCCATGGTATGATAACCGCCTCGACCACGATATACTATGACTAGTATCAGTAAACTGAAGAATTCGACCTTGTACGACATAATATAATTAAGCCATTTTCACTTTTACATTTGTTGCTTGTAGCCTTTGATTACCTAGCGAGCCTTATACTTGATTATCTTGCCATCTTTATTGCGTTTAGTTTTGAATACCTAATGGCCGGCGAGTACCTTCTTGGAGTATGGTTTTGGCACTAATTTCCGGGTCTTCTTCTGTTATAAAGACTTCAATTCCAGAGCTATTTCCAACCTACAGTTCTTCGCATTTGGGCTAGTAATGGCTTCTTCGTATGATTGAGGGTCGATTGAATCAAGTGAACCAGCGTGAGGAACGCTGTGAATTGTGCGGCGTTTGTAGCCTTAGCTAGAGCCTTCTAAGCTTGAGATCGAGTAGTAATTCGATTCACAGTGGCTGTGGCACCCCTGCCAGAGTGCTCGCTGTTCTCCGCCTCTTTTGGATTGTTCTTGCTGCCAGCCGGTCAACGTTTTCCATACCTAATTTGTATTGTATTCGGCAATTTGGGTTCTTCGTGAATATCGGAGAGGGAGTCTTCAGTATCTAGAGTAGTCGGTTCGGAGTCAGCTCTGAAACTGGAACTCAAGGGAGAATAGGGATTCCTTTATGCAATTGGACGTTCATATAGCTCTTCGAGTTCTTGTAGATTATATATGTTTTTATAGTTGTCTACAGTATTAATACTGTCATCTAGCTTCTTCTTTTCCTTAGCGTTCGAGGGCTTAAATAATCGATTGGCTTTTTGATCTTCATCGTCGCTATCGCTGTTCACCCCTTGTTCAAGCTCTGAGTCGTCTTTGGGAACAAAAGTAATAGAAGAAGAGACTTCAGTCTTAAAACCTCCTTCATTAAATCGTACGCTGGCACTTCGAACAAGTTGGTGGCCACGCGATCGTGATGGAACCCACACACAGTAGATATGGTACGCCCTTAAAACCAACTAATATACCTCTCTCAGCGCGTGGTTCAAGCTTTGCTGATTTAACTCTAGTCTGCTCAGGTATTTGGACTAGAGCTTCACAGCCCAGTACACGTAAATGTGCCAGAGAGGACTTGTTTTGTTGAGTGGGATCGACTGAATTCATGAAGTACTCGTAAGGCGTCACTCCATCTAGCGCACGCGTAGCAGTACGGTTCGTAATATGAATTACAGCCTGTAGGATCTCTGACCAGAGGCACTTGAGAATATCCATATCAATTGCTACTGATCTCATTCGTTCTACAATTGTACGATTTGCTCGTTCATGGAGACCTCCTATACTTGGTGTATTTGGAGTTGCAGGCTTGTGGCGGAGACCTCGTTCCTTATAGAACGATTGGAGCACTTTGACTCCGAATTCCTTGCCGCCATCCATCTTGTAGCACTGCACAATGATTCTATATTGAGTTTCGATTATTGTATAAAACATTCTGATCGCATTATAGGCCCCACCTTTGTCTTCGTGGGTGTAGCCAAAATGAGCTCTTAAGGCGTTGTCGGTAAAAATAGTGGCCCAGTGGTAGCCATTGTAGCTCTTGTATTTCATCTTGATTACATCAAGAGAGACTACAGCTCCTACTCTCTTTTCTTGTGGAGCAGTACGTCTTATTGTAACTAGTGGTTTTACTAGTTCATAAGAGTAGCAAAGCTTGGTAGGTCCAAGATCGTGATCATAGACAACCTTATTGAATTCTAGTCTAGTAACTATTTTCGAAGTCTTCCGAACTATCTCTATACCAGCGTAGGCAAATCGGCGATGCAGGAGCTCTTCCGTTGGCATAAGTTCTTGGTGTAGGTTCTTAGTGTAGAAGAGGGAAAGCGAAATAGAAACAGCTATCTTGGTGGGCCAGCTTCAGGAGTATGCCCTTTTCTAGTAAGTACTGGGCAACCTTTCTGCCTCTTTTATCAACGATCTTCCCATCTCTCATATAGCCTCCGGTTTGGTAGAGCTTCAGGCCTGCAAAGAGACTAGTAGGGAGATCGGGGCAATGGAACACATTGGTCAACTTCAAATTGAAGTGTTTTCCATTAGAGAGAATCACATTAGCACTTACTGTTCCAATTCCAAGTGGAAGCACTAGGTCATTAGCAGTAAGTACTGGTTTCAAACCAGTGATCTCCTTGTATTCTGAGAAGTGGTTCAGGTTGTTGGAGGCGTGTTCCGAACAGCCAGTATCTACCACGTAGTTGTTTCGATCTGGATATTCAAAGTAGCTAGTAAGAGCTATATTGGATAACGTGAGGAGACTAGTAGAGTATTCAGAATCGTAGTTGTCGTTCTTCTTGTTCTCCTTCTTGGAATCACTCTATTTAGTCTTATATATAATATAGTAACCCTATATCTAAATAGCTTTAATTTAGTCAATTTAACCTATTATTACTAACAAGGAACCTAGCTGGAAAAAAAATTAGGAGTGTATTTAATAATAAAAAGTCCTTCTAGTAGTAACTTCAAAGAGTGGAGTATTTTAATATATATCTTAGGTTTTATCTTAAGCGCTTAGCTCTCATACGACATGTTCCTCATAGTCCAGATAATCTTAAGCATCAGAGTAGAAAAGCTATCTACATGGCTAGGTTTGTTAGTAAAGAAGAGTTGCTCGGCCTTCGAGGATGTAACTAATATCGGATCTCTGTTCTGTTTCACTTGATCCTATACACTCGAAGAACGCGCATCCCAGAGTCCCTGCCTCGCTGTGAATATGACCACTCCAGGACACACTATATATCAATCTCTCAAAGTTAAAAATATAGCTTGCGTGTAGTTGGCAACGAGCAATGTCCGCCGGACACTCTCACTTTTTATCCACGCTCTCCAGATCTGATGTATAGGATCGCCGCGGTTGGCGCCATCGTCCGGAGTCCATGCACCGCACTCGGCATCCAAATACGCGGACTGCCAGAGCTGCTGGCACCAAGACGACAGAGTGGGAATATCCTTCTCAGCAAGCGCTCGCTGGCGGATATCTCCGTCAAATAGGCGGATAAACTGGTAGATAAAAAGAGCCTGGACTCTAGCGAGATGATCGATTGTTTCCATTAAGGGGGGCACCGCCATTAAGGAGTCGTCTTCCCAGTTTTGTTGCACTAGGAGGTGGTGGGCTCGAGCTTGGACAATGTCCATTGTTATATTTTCGTTCTCTCTCGTCTTGGAGAAGAATACCGTAAGCGTCGCCCAGGCATCTTGGAGGCACTGAGATAGGCCCATTGGGTCGTACAATTGCTTATGAATGAATGGATTGGCGCCGTCACTGACCCACTGTCGTAGCCATTCCTGGATTTCATCGGCCCATCTCTTAAGTGTGGAGGTATGTATCGAACGAGGTTGGAGATCGGCATTCCAGTGCTCGATTTTCCAGGTGCTTGAGCCTAGGAAACAAGACCCATCAATGCTTCGAACAGTCAAGGAAGAGGAAGGATTTCCAACGCCCAGGTCAGCTATCTGTGCATCTTCATCATTGTCATCGAATTGTGGCAGCATGTACGGTGTCTGGGCCGATGACAAGAATGGGCTGGATACTGGCAATCAATAGCTCTCTCGGTGCAACGGTGACAGGCCGGTGTTCCTTTGTCACACCTGTGTTTCGCCTTGGTACATGGAATACAGGCCTTGCGGTTGAGGAGCTCGGAAGTCCTCGTTCCCGTTCCCGCTCTTTGCGGTGCCGGCTTCGTCGGACTGCCACAACTCGGCGCTGACATGTTGTGTCGGTTACAAACTGGAGGTATAAGGGCGGCTCTCGTGTGTCTCCCAGTGATTATTAACCTAGCCGTAGAGAGGTTTTGCGCCGCTACGGCACTTCCACGTTGACACGATGGAGAGACTTAAGTTATCGTCAGGTAAAAGCTTAACTAATCGTCGGGTAACGTAACGTGTTAGATAAGCAGGTGATAGGCTTCACGCTTATACAGGCTGCGCCAGTCTGTGCACTACAGGGAAATGTTTTACTCAACCAGCAATTTCCCCCTTTTTAATCAGATCAAGCAAGCAATTCAACCTCAATTCTATATTCACTAAACCCACCGTATAATACATGATATAATGTAACGTATATGATAAGCGAGCTGAACACTTTTCCTGAAATACTATTACTCCCTTACAACACAACATGTAGATTCTACTTCGTACGAAACTAGGTTCATTTTAGCTCTTAATTCTATGCAAAAAGAACAGAAGTCTTAGTATAAGAGCGGCAGCAGAGCTCTGTAACATACCACTACAACCTTTTATTACTAACAAGCTAGCCGACCTGCACGATGCGATGTTCTAGCCCACTCTTGCAAGCTTACCGATCTAGAAGAAGAAACGATTGTTTAGTATATAACTGAACTACGTCGCTATCTTTTCTACTAAGATTAAGTGTTGTAGAAGATGTGGCTAATCACACGCAACGCGTTAGATAATATATTGGCCAACGCTGGGCTTACAACTTTGTACTACGCTGACCAGAGCTATGCACATATTTTGCTCACAAATATAACTACTAGAGAGCTAAATACGAAGATCCGAAGATTATTGGCAACTAGTTTGATCTTGTATAGAATATAAAGGCTAAATATAGGATTGTAGATAAGGATATATATAACTTTTAACGAAACTACGTTCATGATAGGTATAATCTTTCTAGGCATAGTGATTACTACTACAGATGGCCGTGTAAAGCTAAACTAACTTAGCCTAGTAATCGTGAATAGGCTACAATGATTCAAGGAGTGAACCCTCAAGACTAAGCAATTCTACTATTCATTATACTTACTGCGATCCTACGACGTAACCCACTACCTCTTAGGGTTAATCCAAACCAGAGCCGCGGGCCTTTTTTAGAACGTCGCCATCTACCACGGCAACTCTGCGCCATCATATACAAAGAAATGACCACTGGTCTTGTCCCTGCCGGCCTCTGCTATCTATCGTAGGTGTATTAGCCAAGGATATGTATTATCTACCTATTTCTTGTATATACCACTTTTATAATTCCCCCAACACTCTCATCGATTGAGATGGGCTTCAACTCGACACCGGTGTTCGCAAACTGTTGAACTGTATTGTTTCCTATTTCGGTTGCCACGAGGCTGTGAAGGAGAGGAGTATCAGTCTCAGTCTTATGTAATCCCATCTTTTAGTGGGGGAGCTTTGACCTACCCCGGATGTACGACCTAAGTTATGATGTTTTTATTCTCAGCTGTAAGCCATCGGACAAAATAATTGAGCAGTGCCTTGGAAGCCCCCTAAGCGCAGTGCTCATGGCGGTGACAGAAGATACGATGGTGGATATCGCGTAGAACTTAGGCTGCGCGGATTGACAGAGGAGTGGCAAGGCAGCCTTGAATAGTTTCAAAGGCGTATAGTCGTTTACATTAATGTGTTTCTGGATCGACGATAGAGGTGTGTCGGTGACCCTTCCAGATTCTGCCCTTCCTGCATTCGCAATGATGACATCCAGATTCTGTACGCCATAGGAGAGTTTGATTCTGGTGTTCGTCTTCGTAACACGGCCACAGAGGAGTATATACAATGGAAAGTAGGTGAAAGGAGGTGAAAGAAGACGAAGGAGAAAGTTTGGTAAGGGAGGTTCGAATAAGCTTAACAGTAATAAGAAGATGAGAAATACGAAGGCCCCGCCGAATAAGCTCTCGCTCGCGTTCTAGTGTTCTCGACAACTCCTCTATCCCCTTCCACTTCAGTCCCCACGCTCAACAATTAAATCATGTCGGCGAGTGCGCCATATTCTCAATCAGTAAGTAATTGAGAGCCCAAAGAGAAGAACATGCTCATCGTACAGAGCCGACAACAAGGATGTCCGCAGAGAGAACAAGTAGCAGAATCGTACAGCTACTAAGCTGAAATTGGGTCTTCACAGCGAGCTTGTACTGCGACCAGAGAGGAATGACAATGCTTCGGTTCGAGATGGCAAGTGCCTCCAGCCTCTGATATTGCAGGGCGGGATTTGAAGTTATTATCACCAGAATCTCGAGGTCTATTTTCATTCACCTGACTTTCAACATCACGTGCTTTGGCCTTTCGCTTGAGGACAGGAAACTCACTGAGACCACTAAACTTCACCGAATCTCCCCTAGTATCTACGCCTGCGGCGACAAGCGTCGTCTTGCTACCTTGCAATAGTCCTATTAGTGTACTACGAGCGCCATCGTCGCACCGACGCTCTAGCATACTTCCTCGCTTGATGCTCACCTTGCCTCTTGCAACCGCACGACGTCAAGTACTGTACAACAGTGAAGTCAGGGTACGGGTTACCTACAGCCGAGATTCAATTGATCATATTATCATCTACGAAGTGTAGTATCAAGTCTTTACAATTATTTCTGGATAGTCCATGAACCGGCCATAAAGACATAATCCACCAATCACACAATTTCCAGCCCCGCTCCTAATCCCATGATCCATGTATCTGCCACTCAACTGCTTTTAGCCTGCTAGACCTCCCATCTAGACACCATATTGAACGACTCACAATTGGCGGAAATGGGATTATATTACAATAAGGTATCCCCGAAAATAACGCTATACCCTGCCAGCCAAGGCGGCAAATGATAAATAGGGCCAAGGTCCCTCAAGAATATTAGAGGGAGAAGCAACAAGAGACGACAGCCAAGATCATGGCCAAGATGGATATCGAAGTTTAGGTGCTGATTCAGATGAAGGAGGTAGAACGCTAGGCGCTGGACACTACCATGGCAACTTGGCAAGAATATGAGGGAGGAAGACGGCTGCGGGTTTTGCAGTGCCGCCAATGATGAGTTCCCCCCACCGCAGTTTTTCGACGAAGTAAAATGAGAATGTTCTCGGGTTAGTAGAGCAGGTAAGTGAGATCGTATATCCTCGGCACTTACTGAACAACCACTCGGAAAACTAAACTTCGTACAGGCGATGATACTAACTCTATATTACATACCCCGCAAAACCTCAATGGACCCTTGAAGACCAGATTTCCTGCATCTCTATATATCTGGCTGGCTGTTGCGTCCCCAGTTGCAAGGGGCATGTATTGGAGGGAAAGCATTCATGAAAAGATGAACAGAAAGGATGAAGATTCTCCGTGATCAACATATAAAGTCCGCAAGCTATGCGACCATGAACGATCAAGCTCTCTAGGTTCCTTCACTTTTACTTCTCTGTATATACTTCACCCTTTCAGCGGTACTCGCTTACAGCCAAACCTCCCAAAGTCAAAATGTTGTTCTCCAAGCTCATCGTCGCCTCCACTTTCACAGCTGTCATCGATGCGGCTGTCCTCGAGGCACGTGCTACTAACACCAATCTCCAAACGTACGTGGGTCTACGAACATTCTTGCTCTCTATCCCTCTATATCTATACATCCTGACCTCTCAGTGTATTCCCCGCATCTACCGGGACATCTGCCCTGGCTGCAGCCAAGACCATCGCTGCATCCGCAACTTTCGATGGAGCCATGGCCAAGTTTGACCGTAGTGGTAAGTCTTGCAATCACTCCAAGACGTCCAAATTATTTCATATATATACTGATTTTGAACTTTTAGTCTCTACCTGCAATGACCAAGCTGAAGGCGGAGATGCCGATGCCATCTTCGTCCTCGAGGCTGGCGCCGTCCTCTCTAACGTTATTATTGGCCCCAATAATGGCGAGGGCGTTCACTGCTTAGGCACTTGTACCTTGAACAACGTTTGGTGGGTTGATGTCTGTGAGGACGCGGCTACTTTCAAGCAAACCTCGGGAACCTCTTACGGTAAGTAATATTTGGAAAAAAAAAGGGAAAAAAAAGGAAGAGACACTTCATGCTTCAAGCGAAGCAGTACGTAGGGCATAAGAAAGACGTATTTCTGCTCTCGCCCCACACCCTCCTTTACCCGTACTTCAACAACCCAACACTGACACACACCAGTCAACGGCGGAGGCGCCAAATCCGCGTCAGATAAAATCCTCCAACACAACGGCGGCGGCACGGTAGCCGTAAAGAACTTCTACGCCGACACCTTCGGCAAAGTCTACCGATCCTGCGGCAACTGCGGCACGCAATACAAACGCACCTCAACCTTCACTAACATCCACGTCTCCAACGGAGGAGTCGTTGCAGGCGTAAATACAAATTACGGTGACAAGGTTACGATTACTAATAGTTGTATTCTGGATACCGATGTTTGTTATAAGTATACGGGCAATGATGATGGGGATGAGCCGACGAAGACGGGGAGTGGGGCTGATGGGACGTATTGTGTTGCTAGTGGGATTACTACTAGTGGGTGTTAGAGGTTGGTTGGAGTGTTTTAGTGTGGGGAGGAGGGGCGGAGAGATGTTGTTGAGGGATTCTGATGGTTGGAAGTTACCAGTTTATAGGACTGTGACGGATCAATGAAGCATATGGGGAGAGTAGCCTAGTCAAGAAAAGTCAAGTAGTCGGTAGCTACGTAAACATTCTGCTTCGTTTTACACAATGAAGCTTGAACAGCAATGCATACAAATTACCTCCTGTAAGCCGATTATAACACAGAAAATATAAAAAAGGCGCGATTAACTTAGTGAGCTAATTATAACAGGTGCCATCTTTATATACTAAAAAAAGTAAACCTACACTAAAGACTAATTTATAATTTAGCTAGGTATTTAACCTTAAGATATATTAGTTTAATCTATACTCTAATAGATATAGAACTAGTTAGTAAGTAGAGGTTTTTATCTAGTTATATAATATATCTATAATATAAAGATTTTATATTTTAATTTAGAAGTATTAATAATAATAAAAATAAATATCTTAATACTCTTTAACTAGTACTTTAAACTAAGTATATATACTTTAGTATAAAGAATAAATAAAATAACTTAAGATTTTTTTCTTTTCTTTAATTCCCTCCTCTCTTTCTCTTTTTTTATATCTTTATAACTTCAGCTACTCTGTCTGTCGCAACTTTTAAAAGCTTAGAGTTTAGGTCTAGATCGTGTTTAAGGATAAAATCCAAAAGTGGCCAGTTCTCCTTGTGACTTAAAGTTGGATAAGGACAGCTAATGAAAACAATTTAAGCCGTTCCTTGATCCGCCGAGAAATAGGATCATATATCTGTTCGTTAAATCTTATCAAAGCCTAAAATATGACCGTTAGGCGGCGCAGTCTGTTGAAATTATAGGGACCGGTCAGCGATTAACTACGGTATAATAATTAGTTCACAGAGGATTTGAGTCGCTAAATGCCCTCTAGGCAGGACTTTTTACAGGAGCCTCTGTCCTGCTTCTGATATCTGTCGGAGCTCTTAATAATGTAGTACTGATTCTACAAAAACCGCTCGCGGGATCCCCATTTATACGATTAACAATGACTATTGTCACAAGCTGTGGGAAATCCTACTTGAAGAATCCTGGGGAATCCGATAACGTGAATTCCACTGTCCAAGTTGTATTAGCCATACCCAATCTTCTTCGCCAAAACTACACTAATCCCTCAATTTAAGTATAATATTAATCCCTAGAAACACTGATACAAGGCCGGAACGCTTGCAAGACAGCTCATGGATATGGTTGGGTACAATTGCTCAAGTTACGTCTGTCAGGACTTAATTTCTCGAGTATCAATACAATCAAAATTCAAAAAAGGGTTTCGATTGGCAAGAGTTCAGCGATAGCGGTGATAGTTTACACAAATACTTACTTGAGTTCGAATCACAGCACGAGGTACAAGTGGTGGAGCTTATACCCCTTGCTGAATACCTTGATAACTTAGAACAAGATAAATCATACTCTCTTATATTTATCAGTTATGGTATTGGCGGTCTTTCTACCAAGAAGGTATTGTAGTCTCCTGGCACTTTCCACAGATACTCATTGATTATTGGCGTTCACCTAACTCTCTTAAGCCTCTATTTTAGGCTCTAAACAGGCTGGTCAACGGGTATGTCCGTACCTGCCGCTTTACTAGGCTTTGGTATATTTTCAACGGCTGGGCCAAATCTTTCCCATCCATTTACTGTTAAGGAGAATGTATTCCTTCTAACAACCGCCGGTGTAGCTGGCTCAGTTCCTCTGTCAGTAGGGTATATCGCCGTCATCCCGAGTATATAGTATTTGATAATACCAGACAAAAGGGGATCCAGCAGCTTCACCTAGACATCACTTCTTGTACGATTATTTGGGGTCTGTTTCTTCGGGCCATTTCTTGCTCGGCTGCTCCGCAGCCTTTTTATCATATCGCATCCACTGTAGTATCCTGATGGATTAGCCGTGGCGGCTTTGCTAGGCTTACTTTTCAAAAGAGACGATATACTTAACACAACCTATGATCGTACTGCTTACAAACCCGCAGCGAGACACGAAGATTCTATAGAAGAAGGACCGTCAAGTAAGGACCGAATGATACAGAAATTAAACAGAGAATTCTATATTTTACTTAGTTGTATTTTTGTGTAAGGGCTTTACATAAGTTTCAATATTTTAAGCCTCGACCGCTACTAATTAGTGGTGTAAGACCTTATCAAGCTACTTCTTTCCAGTAATTCGTTATATACCTATTTTCGGCATTGTTCTTATACGCAAATACCTTTGATCATTCAATCCATTACCTGGATATATTGGCCAAGGTATTCTCATGGGGCCTACTGTTAGTCCTCGCATACTCCTGGGGACAATCGTCGGCTGGGCGATTTTAGCACCTTTAGTAAACTCCAGAAACCAGGTTACTAGAGATACCGAGGACTTTGAAACCGGTAGTAAAGGCTGGGTAACATGGATCAGCTTAGCTGTTACGCTAGTTGATATATACATAAGTATTATATCTATAGCTGTATTAATGGTCAAAAACTACAGCTCTAGGAAATCTACTTTACTACAAGAGGAGTCATCTAGTTCTATTGACTACAAAGAAATATCACCCTTGCTCAGTATCACAACATCTTTACGGCCCTCAAATAACCACTCTATTAAGAGTATAATTTCTAATATAACAAAACCGGGAAGATGGTCCTGGTTTGCTGTACACTAGACTAATTACAGAATGTAGGCCGCTCTTGGCATCTTTGTAAGCATCGTCGTATACATTCCTACCACAAATTTTACTTTCGACTACCCTACACCATCACTCGAGATCGTTTTAATACCTCTAGTAGTAGCTATTCTCTCTATCATAGGCCTTAGAGCTACAGGGGAGATATCCCTCCTCCGGAATTAGTAAGCTTCGATTTTCCAAGTCGTCACCATCCTTAGTGATCCTTGAATATTAGCTAACTGGACGAAGCTAAATTTACCTAAGCTTTGTTTAGTATACCTTCTACTTATAATATAAATTTTAATTTTTATAAAAATACTATAATAGAATAATTATTTTATTTTAAAAATTAAAATTTATATTATAAGTAGAAGGTACTACTAGGGCTCTAGAGTACTTCTAATCTATACAAAAGCCAATCCTGTACTTATCAGCCTCATTTCTAGAGTAATTGTAGAAGCAACGGCTAACTTGTCTTAAGACATTATATATAATTTCAAGACCGGCTATCTCCTCAAAACTTCTCCAGACGTATAGCTGCTTGGTATACTGATAGGTACTACGGCCGGTATATTTGTGTCTACTACTGCCTACAAGCTGTACAGCTCCTATTATACCATTCCTGGGGACTTGTTCGAAGCTCCGACCACTATCATCTGGGTTCAGGCGTCGAGACTTTTCATGGTTAATACTATGTCAGTACTATAGAGAGTACCTGAATTTGCGTATATAGTCATAGGAATTTTCTTGGCTGTTAGCTCACTCAGAACTATATATTCCAAAACCCCATGGGTCCAGAATTTACTACTATCTGGCGTCGCCTTCTTAATAGGTTAGTTTCTCTTAATACTCTTTTGCTATAACCTTCTGACTTATGATATATATGATCATTGGTCCGTAATTCGTCTTGCCGCGAGTACTTGGAGGCGTACTTTCGTGGTATTAGTGCTAGGTCCGGGGTCAACAAGAGCTACCTTTGACTCTATACTCGGAGAAGGACTATTTAGTTTACTTAATGTATTCCTGACTATGATTGGTACTTCTTAATGATTTACACGGGACTTTAGGGTATATCGGTAGTAGTATAGTTAACTTTGATTTAGACATCTAATTACATCACTTAAGGTATATTAAGTAGCTATACTTCCAATCTAAATTGTTATTAGAATAGTACAGACGTATAAGATTATATATAGGATTAAGACGTATAGGCCATCTTCAATCCCAAAGTTCACCACGTCCAAAGACAATAGTCGTCTCCACTTTCTGTGACTACTTTGAGTTGCACTACGTTCTGGTGTCGGGGCCAAAGCCTCGGTATTGAGGCGACATATGCGAAACGATTACAATAAATAACAGCTATTGAACAACATATAGGAGATACAACGGATTCACCTTTTAGGCCTTTGAAATTAAACCCTGTACGAGCCTAGATGATAAAATCACCTATATACTATTTAAAGCCCCTGCTCGCTTAACACAAGTCAAGTATTTAGCTCTCTTATATTACTAAGGCGACACAGGAAGACAACAGAGAATCAATCTAGTACACTATGGTGATATTATAGACAATACGGGGAGTATTGCCTTAGACTTATCCATGGATGGCAAGGAAGTACACCCTTTTCCTGTGACAGAGAACTTGTACACTGCGTTGAAGATTATACAAAACTTCTAGTACGAAAACCGCGATAATCAGTAAGATATAACCAAATGCCGACTCTTTTAGTTTAACGCTTTATACAACAATAAAGGCGTCCACGGCGAAAGATCTTATTAGGTTCGATTAATAGGAAGTATACGGTATATTCAAATGCGGAAGAGGTGTAGGTCGTCTAGTTTAGTGATAGCGACGATGTAACTCGAGGTGTGGCTACTATACACGGGTTAGTGAGAGAAACCGAAAAGACGTTCGGAGGACAAGTGTTGGCTTTTCTAGAAAGAAAAGAAGTAATAGAACTTATCCAAGCAACAGTCAAGGTCAATAATAACCCAATCACCGTGGACGATGTATACAAAATCATCTGTAAAGTGCTTGATAATCCATAAGTTCACCCTAAGTTTAAGAGCCAGACAAAGGTTAACTTTTACTGGTATATAGTTGGTTTGGCTGTATTTGGGTTTTTTAAGAAGCTACGAGATTGACAGAGAGAACTTTGATCTTTACCGGCCGCTCTGGGTCTATACCTTTTACAGTATTTATATGTATAACCATTGCCTAGTATTGTGTATATAAGAAGTAAGGATCTAGTGTTACATTCTATAGTATATTCCGATAGCATTAGTTACTATAGCTTCTCTTAAACGTATACTAAAAAAATGTATCGCTAATCGTATAAAACATGTATTAGTACCTGAAGAAATATACTGTTTATACAGACATCGACCTTACTCTCTTACTCCTATTGAATCCCAATGTACTAGATGAACTCACGGATATAATTCCTATGGTTGCAATGCCTTGTTTACCCTTGAAAGACGACTTGTCTCGACTCGCGCCGTCACGATTATGTAGGCGTCCCTCCACAAATGAAAGCATGTCCCCCCAACTCAACATTGAGGTCTACTTCTTCTCCGGAGCGGAAATAGGTACAGTAAAGTCTCTACGTTACTATCCTGTAATATTCATCCCTTTAAGAGTTTTCATCTACAATTGCAAAGTCTCTTCTGACTACCAAGCCTTTTATCTCCACTCTCCTCGCTTCCAACTCGATCGTACCCTGTCAACGACAGTTTCGAAACAAAAGACTAATCCCTATGACCAGAGCACTAAGGCCGAAAACCAGAGTAATGGTAAGTGTACTGAAGTTGGTGAAATCGTTTCTCGGTATAGTTTGATTCACGCGCATAATTATTTCAACCCCTAGTCATTCTTTGCTTGCCACTCTAGTACAAATTGCGTGAGTTGAAATGGGGGTCCTGTATTGTAGTTGACGATGAGGCGCTGTACGTTTGCTAGCCCAACAGAGAACCAGTTTGTCACTTCTTGGACCCACTGGTCAGGCACTGGCGGTAAGGACAGTATAGTTGCTGCTAAGCTCTCCGCCAGAAGATTCGGTTCTAGACTAGCTACTGTATCGTAGAATTGGACCAGCTTGACGAATGTATAATTGCCGCTGCCGTCGCCATCTGCTGTTTGGTTGGAAATAAGTCCTTGAATCCGTCAACACTGAACTTCTGCATTCGAGTAATGGATAGTGGAGATGAATAGGAGACTGAGGTGTTAGAGCCAGGAGCAGGGTTACAGATTTGAATATACTCTGCACAAGCCGATGCTGAAACTGGTTTATCGATTCCATACTGTGTTCCGATCGCGAAAGTACCATTGTTTTGGACAGCCAGCTTGATTTTTCGATGTACTGAAAGCCAAAGGTCATTACTTAGAGCTTTGAAACTTCCAGGAAAGGATGCGAAAATCAGGGAGATGGTTGCGTTTATATGAGATAGAGCTGGTATTGGTGAGAAAACTTTGCCAAGGTCGGCAATTTCGATGCTACATTGCCTCTTAGCTTGGAGCATGTATGGAGACAGCTAAAAGACTTACTCGATATTATATAAAGACGCCATTCTACTATAATACGGCGCCACGACATCTCGAAAGTTTGTGTAGGTGAATGTGGAATTTTGCAATGCAGGATCTGCCAGTCCGAGGTACGTGATGTTGACATCATTGGGTCCATAGAATACTGCTGTGTAATTGAATGGGAGCAGGTAGGGTCGGAAAAACGATTACCGCTCTCTACACTTCGCTAATGTATCTTGTTATAAGAGTTATTTCCACTCCTTAAGTAGCCCTCGGTGATTATTGGTATATATGTGGTATTTTTTCTCCACTGAACTCTGTCATCATCCAGACTGTTGATGCCTAGATCATCCCGGGAATCGACCATTCCAGTGTCCATCGATATCGACGAATTCCTAGAGCCAAGGCAAAGTCCCCCAAACAGACACGGGACTGAGGATGACGTCTAGTTCATTTGCAAATTCTGAAATATTCGACATTCCGGCCAGTTTTAAGATTGGCTCAAGCAATCCTGAATATATTGCATGCTGGCTCCCAGGGACATCACACATTAGCTTTGGTAACAAAAGCTACTAGCTAGGGATGATTGGTTGAATGTAGTACCTAAGGCCACTCCCCACGGTCCACGATAAGAGCTTAGAGCCAGGAGCACTGAACTTCCGATGGTGGTGACATGCGATGAGAGAATACAGAAAGCGACAAAGACCAAGAAATGACTTACGCCGGTGAAGATGAGAATGGTAGAGTCTCGAAAGCTCCTTATCGAACAATGTCGCCATGCCCAGCCTATTTTAGTAAATTGCTAGATGATACTGATATCCGAGTTGTTGTTTCTCAAGGTTGCTTGCTGCTGGTAGTGTTGATCATTGTCTACTATACGAGTTGTCCTGATTTTATGGACGATAAAAGATATAACCGTCTATGACCTGCCTCTAGCTAGCTTTGAAAAGTGTCAGCTGAGAGATTTTTATGACGGGATAGCTGTCAAGAAGCCAAAATCGGAAAATGTGACCGCCGCTTGCTGCAACGACGTGCTATTTAGAGAAACTAAGCTAAGAATACGTACTTGGATGAATATAGTAAGTACTGCAATGAGGATTGCTTCATTGTGGTTGGTAAGTGTCAATGTAGAGCTATGCACCTACCCCTTGGCTAACTTCTGGATTGTCAAGATTATGTGTTAGCAAGATATTATACTATTTTGGATAGGATGTATATATCAAGAGGACAGAGAAATTTCACCCAGAAATAAGGAAGTCGATATAAAAAAGCTGGCAACGTACCGTCTAGAAACTAATATAAATTATAGAATTGGTTGACATGTCTAGTCAACTCAGTTGTTAAGGTTAGAATAGTCGAGTATTTTAGGGTAAGTTATTAAAGAGACAAGTTTCGTAATTTCTCACTTATGCCTAAGATTTCTGAGTTTGAGACAGTTAGTCAAGCTTTCGTCACTTTAATTACTTTGAAAATTTTTGACTTGGATTTACAGCAAGGAGGAAGAGTTAGAAAGTTAGGGTCTAAGATCTTCGAATACCATATTCCCTTCATTCTTGTTAGATGCACACCCATAATAAGCTGACTTCGGCATCTCGCGCATATATCTGTCACCATTGCGCTGCGACGTTATTACATCTTTAAGCACCCGTTGTATTTAGAGTACTAATAATTGGTTCCTTTATATATGGACGTTGTACACTACCAACGATCAATATCAGCGAAAACAAGGAGTCGGGGATAAAAAATAGCAATTCGTTCAAGTAGTAGATGACGGGGCTCTAATGTGGTCCGATACACTCAGTATCTACTGGAATATCTTAGCAACAGCCGCATACCAAGCGAGTGCTTGATTGGAGAGATGTTTTGGAAACATGTAAGCGAGTATTTATTATTATTACCGTTCAGGGGGTATTAATTCATAACCACGGGGTATTACTTTAGGGGTTGGAATGGACTCGACAGGGAAATTTAAACATGGATACATACATCCTGGCCTTGGAGGCGCCAATATAAATAAAAAAATAGAGGAGTAAAATTGGAATAATGATTGACCCTTGTCACCTGAACAATAAACGATGAATGACACCCAGTTCTCAACCAATGCTTTATGCTTTTGAAGTGTCGAGAGGAGCAGCCAAGTACACGATATTTTATTTTAACAATGCCGTTAGTAGGAAAGCGGTTAACAGCATCGCCTTACTAGCAGGCTAACAAGTGTACTTGCATAAAAAAGCCAGAATGCAAATGAAAATATACACATTTTGAAAAATAAAGACCCCGACGTTCACCGAGGAGGCTGTGAGTGGACCATAGGATTTCGCTCATGCTCTTGGACCAAGCATAAACCGGGATCCGATGCCATGCCTCCTCCTGTTCGCGATGTTATTAGGGACATGAGAAAAAGATAGATGGGTAAATTAACTAAGCTAGAGGTACAGGTGAAGAAGGTCTTTGCATGATTGGCATTAGTTTCGGTTCGAATGAGCTTGCAGCTTGAACATATGCCGTGATGTGCTGCTTCTAACCTAATGGCATAGGAGTATTTGGACCGCCGCGGGTTGGAATTCCGACGAACATTCCAGTCTCCTCTAGAACATCTATGGTGAGGGGAGGTATACCCTCAAGCTTCTTGGGCACGGGCTATCTATGAGTATGATTCCCCAACCCTCTCACCGAGTTCGATCAGTTGCCGAGCCGTTTCATATGAGTAAAACCCTCCAATAGACCAGCCGTCGATGAAATAGGGGCCATGAGGTCTGGTAGCACGGATTACAGCGATATACACGGCACATATCTCTTCTATGGAGCATGTGAAATCGTTAGGTCGATGAAGAAAGGGGGACTCTAGAGCATAAGTGGGAATCCTCGAGCGCATCTAAGGGAAATAGGGGTACGACGCAGCAGAACCAGCTCCATCAGTAATTAGGAATAATTGAGGATGTATTGAGTAAGAATTTCCTTGCATGAAGACCACGTTGCTTGGCCAATCTTCCGGTCTGAAAGTTGATTTGGTAGGAGCCTTGGGAGCGGGCTCGAAAGGGGTTGCTAAAGCATAACCCAGCTTCGGGGATGTTGCTGATGTTGCTGATGTTAAAGGAACTTGCAGATCATCCGAACAACCTAGGGTCTTTGGAGAGTCGGTGATCACACCCTGAAAGTATTCTCGCAGCTCCCGACGGTTGTGCAGAGATAAAAGATGGTGACAGGGAGACTAAGCTGCATTGTCTCCTGAAGTTTTAGTGTAATCGATTTGTAAGGAGAATCAATGCCCAACTCCTCGAAAATTGCCTTGTGGGGTAAATCGTCGATTCCCATCCCAATCTCATCTGCGATAAGCTTGAGAACAAGTGAGAATGTTGTGGTAACACGACTAGGACCCAATTCCGCCTTTTTCTGCGGCGCAACTGACGATCTCGATTCTTTCAGAGGCTTTGCAGCGGAAGGCATTGCTGTTCTTTGTTGGTTGTAGGGTGTAACTGGGGGTTGAGGACCCTTTTCAGACTCAGGGTCACTCTTTCGCATTTGGCCTGAGAGATCGCGGCTGCCATTCAAAATAAATCCGGGCACCTAAGCGATGTTGCCAATCCAACATGGATCGCAAGTGAACGTCGTGTCAGAAGGCGTTTTTCTGAATTTTAACTTGGCAAAACATTCGTTAGTCTAACCGTTCATCACAATCTCTTTGATGCCCTTGTATCCGTCGGGATAGTCTACGATTTCGGAGAAGACTTTATAAACCATATCTCCACGTAGTCTATCGGTCAGTCCTTCCGAGGCTTGATCAGCAATACGGTCTGTGACCAGATAGTTACTTCGCTGCCAGGTGTGTTTTCATACAGTACCATCCCCAAATTCGACCAAATATCGAGTATAGTTCAGGGTGGATGACTTGGCTTGAGAGCTGACTAAGATCTAAACTACATCACAGTATACCGACTTAGTAGCGATTACCTTTACGAAATAGCCTTCATCTCCCTTGTAGAGGGCCAAAGGGCGGAAAATCTCGAAGTTGCCAACATCTATAGGAGGGACTTGCTTCGACGGATGTATCTTTTCAAAGATGTATTTCGCTGCCGTCAGTGCCATTTCAATATACACTGCGCTAGGACAAAGACCAATACCGTTCACAAGATGGCCATTAATAAGGTCGAATATTTGGGGGTCCTTAAGATTAGACGAGAATATAACAGAGCCGGCCGTATCTTAAAAATTTTCAGATTCAATCTCTTAGAGACAAGTGGTGAAGAAGGTCGGTGAGATAGCGAGGGCTTCCGCTACTGCCACGGGCTTGGGGCACTGGTGATGTTTTTTTGTCAACGCCCAAGTTCCTTTATATTAAATCTAGTAGTTTTTAAGGTCAAAAGCGTAAGTTGGGAGGTCAAGTAATCGAAGAGCTTTCTTATACTCCTTATGATACACTTACCAGTTGATTTGAGTTCCACATAAATACAGCTGAGTAATACTCTCATTGATTATCTTCCAGTAATCCTCTTTTGAACCTTTGAGGTTGGAAACCATCGTCGATGGAGAACCCTTGAGTGCTGACTGTATCATTGGAGTATACGTGGTAGTTGGACCACACTCCACCTAGACGGAATGTGGGTAAGCACTATTTGCGGTCTGAACAACATCAAGGAAGTTGACGGGCTCTCTGGTTTAACGAATAATATAAGATACTAAGAAGATTCCGCCAGTTTTCACGACCTGGCCTAAGAGTGTTGAAGCTACGTGAACCTGCGGTGGATAAAACTAAACCCCCGATGGTGCCTTGTCAAGGTCCTCCAGTAGTGGGTCCATTTGGGTAGAATGGAATGCGTATGGAACAGCTAGATGCGTAGCCCTGATATCAGCCTTGCTAAAAATAACCTGGAGAGATTCTAGAGTATCAACGCTCGCGCCGAGAACCGTAGTCTCAGCTCCGTTTATACATGATATCTCACAAGACTCGGACGATGAGCTAGAAACAATAATCTACCGGACGCGATCGACGTTGGAATGAACCACAAGCATGGCATGGCTGTACTCTTTGCAATACTTTCCCAGCAGTTCAGCACGCTTTCCGACCGGGAAGAACGTATCGGCAAGTCCGGGAACTCCTGCGACGTATAATGCCACATATTCTCCAAAGCTATGTCCAATCACTACATCAGGCTTGATGCCCATGAATTCCAAAGTTTAGCGAGTGCCAACTCTAGAGATACCATTGCAAAACGAACCTTGATAGGAGGGAAGGTGGAAATGTCTGTGGTACTACTTGTGATCACATCAATAAATGATAGGAACCCGAGTTTGGTGCAGAGAATATCGTGCTCAACTATGGTTTGTCGAAAGCTTGATCAGGTTTCGAAGAGCTCTTCTCCCATTCTAGTATACTATGAACCTTGGCTGGGGAAAGAAAACGTGATAGACTTCGGCCTAGCTCCTCCGGAAGGGTGGCTATCCGTTGATAGATCTTTTGCAAGAGCTACCAAAAGCTTATTGACATTGGATGCAGCGTATGCCAAGCGAACAGGGTGATGCATCCTACGTGCTGTTGTGTAGGAAAGGTCTTAGATCTATGTTTCTGGATGTGCGTTGAGATAACTTTGTAGGCGCCTCTGATTCTCCTTAAAAGAGTAAGGGGTCTTGGCTGATATCGCAACCACGTGGTGTATTCTAGGATCGACGCCCTGGAAATTTGGTCATGGTGGCTCTTCAACTATCAAACACGTATTGCCTCCTTAACAAAAGACCTGTTAGCTGCCGCGAAGCAAGTATGAACTGAGAGAAACTTACAGTGGCGTTAAAGTTGTTTATCAAAATTCTTCTTTTGCCATTTGGAGACAGTTGGAATTTCTCGACAGATCGAGCAATATAGATGTTTATATCAGCCAGTGGGGGAAACTTTGTATTGAGACCAGACTTGATTCCCGCATATGGAGGTATAACTCCCTCGCGAAACATCAGTGTTGATTTGATAAGCGATGTTATTCCGGCTGCCTATATAAACTCAGTAAAACGGCCGACCATAAGTTAGGTCTTGAAGAAGTACTTGCACCTTTACCATGGTTAATATTTGCCTTGACAGCTCCAACATAGAGAGGACTGTTCGGTATCCGATTGATTCCAAAGCTCGATGTAATACTTCTCATCTTAATATCATCGCCTACCTGTATTCCGGTTCAATATAGGAAATGACATTTGGGGAAAGTACAGCTTCCTTGAAAACTTTCTTGTAAAGCTACTATTAAGCAGGAGCGTAGGGTAGTGTGATTGACGAAGCGTAGGTAGAGTGATTTATAGCTACGTCTTTGATAACTCCTTGGATGTTACCATAAGATTCGTGATGCTACTGGAAAGATTGTTGCTGGCAAATTAACTTTCTTGGCGGAAAACTTAGTAAACTCTTTTTACCTTTTTGGAATAATACACGAGGGAGGGGTAGAATACCTCTGCCTTAGGCAATACTACCTTGGTCTTCTGAAATTGAACTATATAGCTATAGCAATGGGAAGTAATACAGGCTCTGAAATTGAACTATATGGCCATAGCAATTCGACCTAATATGGGCTCTGAAATCGAAGACGATGTTTAGAGCAAATTTATTTATTTTAGTGTACTGATATGTCCTCCATCTTCGGTAAAAACTAGTACATTTCTTCCTTGTGTACCCTCCCATCCTTTATTAAACTCCTTAAATTCACTTCTTCTAAGTTTTCAACATTAATATATATCCGCGCTAGGTTCTTAGTAGCATCCGCTCCTAAAGTACTGTACGAATTACTTTGATAGAAATCATTTTGCTAAGATGTCTATCTAGATGTACTTAAGCAAAAGATAAATTTTGGAAACTTACTAAATCTAAGTAACTCACTTACCTTCATTAAAATAATCTCTTATAAACCAACTAGTATAGTAGTAATACTAGACTTGACGTCCTAAAAGTCTCTACTATAAGTATACTTTACGATAACCGGAAGCATAGAGGTGGTAGAACCTTTCTATAGATCTCTGCACTATAGCTAGAAAAGTGCTAGAGAGTTCTCTTGTCATTGTTTTCTATTGCTAAGAACGCCTTATTTTCGTCGACAGCATTTCTCTTATAATACTTGTAAATTTTTAGACTTTTTAGCGTAGATAGAAAGTATCTGTACATTTGGTGTAGCCTTTGGCGTGATTCGGGGCTACCATACAATAAGTTTACTAATTTAGTCAATTCAGCCAACTTCTCCTATTAATTTGAATAGTACTTTAGTGTTTACTCGTATTGTTCTACATGCATTCTAGCATCGCTCTGTCCTGATAACTCCAATCTGTGTATCTCTAATTGTTCTAGCAAGGGCATGATGTAGTGATGAGGGGGTCTAGGTAAGGGGTTGGTCACCGAATGTTTAGGAGTCACTACAAGCACTTCTTCCTCTTTCTCTCTATAGCCGACCATCTCTTCTCTCTTCCCTCCTCCTTCGCACTCACGACTTCTGGACACTAGACACTGGAATTTCTGGCATTTGGTGGCTCGCCTTTTCCTCTTCTTCAATCATACCTATACCTTGTCTAGAGACTTCTGTCACCTACCTTGTTATTTGCAGTGCCTCGGAGCTACAACACCAGCTGTACAGTGTCGAACATCTTGTTAGTTTTGATTCAGCCTTCGGTGACCATCTGGCTTCAATCTTTTCTGGTATAGTGGCTAGCTTGAACGATTGCGACCGAGTCGGTTGATTCAGCGTATCGAAGATATCAAGTATGGTCCAGGTTCTTTCCCAGCTCCTTCTTCACTCTTTCCATCTTGACTTCATATTAACTCAACTCCCAACTCCTTTCATCGATGCTTATATTACTCTACAAAGCGCCGCGTCCCTCGGCCAAGTCCAAGCTGACGGTAGAAAAGCAACCTTTTCCCTCTACTCCGTACTTCTTCCCCAGCCAGCCTCAAAGTTCAAACCCGTCTATCACTTTATCTTTTCGCGCGCCTAGCCTGAACCACGACACCACAGCAGAAGTCGGCTGCTTAAACAAAGCAGCAGGTTCCTCTCGAGAAGGAGTGGGAATTTAGATCATTCATTAGATACAACGCGTCTCCAAAGGTATACGTTCCCCAAATTCTGCCTACCTATGCACAAGAACGGCAGATTTTTCACGACTTGAAAAAATACAGCATGACTTCAAGTTGCTGATAGGTTGATAGACAATACTAGCAGATGCGAGTAGGAGCCACCGCTCTCTATTTGACATTGTACTGCTTGTCAACCGACTTCAATTCCTTGGATTTCACCTTTGCAAGAGTCTTGAACATGGACTCGTCAATAACAACACCGTAAATCTTCATCATCTGTACTCGCAAGGCCTACAACTGTAATGGCACCCAACCGCCCTAGTCGCCATGGAGCCCCAAACCATCGAGGTGAATATTTCGTACATCGCTATCAAAACACTTGTAAGAACGGAAGAGTCAAGGATTTCAACAGCTGGGTAGAAGCAATTCGTGGTGGACTAGTCCTAAGTGGCTAGAACAGCCCGCTCGAGTAAGGACATCATCCAACACCTTGCGGACTGGAACGTAAAGAAGCCTTGCGTTGGATCGCTCATCGCCGTCGCTGATTGTATCAGGCTCCATCTACCCGGAATTAGGTGATTGATAGGTATATAATCACCCTATAAATAGACACCCTTTTGACCTCATTTCATTCTGCAATCGAGTCTATCTTTTCGGTCTAACAGGCTCGAAGCCACCCCTGAAAAGAAAATCAAAGACATTGTGGAATGGTCATTTGGGTAGCAACTCTGTTGATTGTATCTGTCGCTGCTACTGCAGAGCTAATAGCCCTGGAGAAGCCTTATAGACTTCTCATACAAAGAGATTGATATTACAAAGAGTCAAAGTAAGGGCAGCTGCAGGCTATTCCAGAACACACTTCACTGTTCAACAGACATGGAAGAAAGTTCAAAGAAGAGAGGTAATTAAGGAAGGTGAGACCTGGGAGGCTAAGCAGGGCGATTTATAGAAGGTCAAGCAATTACTTGCGGAGGAGAAAACAACCTAAGGAAGATTCTGTAATTGAGTTGATTTTTTTAGTCTTATAAGCTTAATAGAAATACAATTGACTTTGACTTTCAACCAAACCTCCTCCTATTCGTTAAGTCGCCCAGAAACAGAGCATTCTATATTAGATTTTATCTTCGATTTCGGCACACCGTCAATAATAACCGCCGGCATAGATCATTATATACTTAGAAACATTGATATACAACCGTTTTCTCCTGTACTACATCAAGATCGGCCTTCACCTACAAGTACGGACTCTCAGAGGCCAAGAGATGCCTCAGATAGTCATTAAAATAGTGGTAGCTCTAGGAAGTGATCAAAATTAGTGGTTGTTATGATTGATAATGCGAGCTATAAATTTATCTAAAATAATTTATAAAGCCACTTGCTATTTAAACTACTCTAGTAATTCAATCTACCTTTGCTGAGTAAATTACAACAATTTATCACCACTTCCTCGTCTTACATCTACACTCTATCATAACATTAGATACAGTATACACACCATTACTGTTAGCCATCTATACTATAGGTGCTCTCTACCGTCTAAATCGAAGCACAGCAAGAGAGCTTTGGGGCTGTTCTCAATCGCTAATTGAACTAGTGAGTCTCCCTTAATCACAATAGCGCACTACTAATCCTTTACTTTTCATAGGACCTGTCAAGGTCAACTTCTTTAACCCGGCTACCAACTCATGTTATCTAAGCTAAATTACTACTCACTATCTTTGCTGTGTTTGGTGGTAATACAAAGGATACTATTGCTTTATTAGAAGTCGTTAGAATTTAGGCAACTATAGGTTCTTCTTTTATTCGTATTTGCTTTAGAACTACTCATATATCTTTCATAAGAGTACCGTCTGAGAAGGACAAGTTTGGTAAGTAGCTTACCAAGGTCCGAGAAACTTTCTTAGGAAGAATGGTCTCATCGAAACTTTGAAAAGGTACTTGTTATAGGAATCCCGTTCTTGGTTTTAGACAAACTAACTTTATCCAGACTGCTAGATGGTATATTTGTTCTCGGTAGCCTATTGACTGTGACATATCGTACAATACATTTCCTCTTAGTCACACAGGACTTAGACGTTGCTATTCCAAATCTAGAAGCTTAATGGGAAGCCACAAACTCGGACGATTGGGAGGACAATTTATATATTTCTAAGACCACCAAAAGGCAATTAGAGACGTTATAATGTATTTGGTGTTCGAACGTCTAGCTTTGCCAGAGGTCTTCTTAATGCAAAACCGTGAAATCTAGTTGGGATTTGCAATTACTGTAGTCATGCACGCTGTGAATGTCCATATGTGGCATATTATACAATGCACTCAGTCATTTACAAGCTTTGACATTAGTCTATCAACAATAGGCCACACAATGGTTGTTCAAGTCGAACGAGCCTTAGCAAGATGTTACACACTACTTACAAATCACCACCGAGATGGAGACTAGAGCTCTGATTCGAATGAGGAGCCACAACTATCAACTACCAAGCTCTACTCAGGAGCACCTACGTGCGAATCTTTACAGGCACAGGAAGCTTTAATAGAATAATGTTATTGTGCGAGGATGATAATTAGATCCTCTTTAATATTCAGTCTTTCATTTACGCACCACAGAACCGAGACCCATTTCTTACCCAGGCTGTTAGCAAAGCGTATAGTGGTTTGGTTTTCTAATGCCTATTTCAACTGGCTCTCTCCTTGTAGCGAAGACAGCAGCATTGTGTTCCAGCGTCGAGCATCCTATTGGAGCTTGGGACTGTGGTAAGTAAACAGGAAATTCTATGTGAATCTATCCTCACAAATTCCTAGCACTCTTTGTCACAAAATGGATTCATGGCATTAAGAGACTCGACAGAGCATTCCAGATAGTCCACTTGATGCAGCAGAATCCAAGAATCTATCGAATTTTCGCACACTGCTAGAGGATATTGAAGGTGAGTATGATTATGGTGTTTCCCTAGCCGCAAATGTCGCTAATGTTTAGGCTTGTTTTTTGGATGATACCTGGGTTTGGGGTGTTACGCTGTAGATGGTATACTTACTGCGACTCTTGTTAAAGGCGTATCTGGACGACAAGAAACAAGTATATAGCCATAGGCTAGGGTTATATTAACTACTTCTGTCGGGTTGCAAGACGCCCTGCAAATTGTAGAATCCGTGAGATTAGCAAGAACCTTCACCTAAAGTATTGTAAGAGAGGTGTGCAAGAAATCGTCAAACCCGTTTTCGTACGCTGCAGCCCCTGTTTGAATTTTTAAGACGTCAATTTCTGTTTAGCTGCTACATGCTAAGCACCAGAAATTCCAGCTGCCGAGGCCTTGAAGTTGAGTCGAGTCGCCTGAAGTAGTAGGGGTATTCCTATGCACTTAAGGGGCGGAAAGAATGATTACTGTTGTCTAATGAGGGATAAAGGGTAGAGACACAAATGGTTCCCCGGGCAGCGGAAAGTCAAGAATTACGGTAGGTACTTGTAGCTAACTTGGTACAGCCAAGCATTTTATACTAAGCTGGGTGTCCACTCCTTGGAATGGTTATACAATTCGTCAAAACCCATATATTTCGAGTCTACTAATTCAATCATTATAATGAATCCAACAGAAGGTTACTCACTCACCCGAATAGGCAGGTAACGCATGTCTTTGATGATAATTTCACCGACCCCTGGACGACCTACGAGACAATTGTAATTTAGTATGGATTTGGTCGACATAGAGGGTTTTGGTATCACTAGGTTCCGTTTTTAGCAAGACACTATCGGATTGTTCGTTGTACTGCTTATGGGTACGGCCCGTCCAGTGTCCCGGACTCTGATTCTCAGTACGAGTACTCAGTGGAGACCATCGTTGACGAGATACTAGATACCTTTAACCTACTAGGTTTAGAAAAGATCCATTTTCTCGGTGAAAGTACAAGCGGTATAGTGGGAGAAATTCTTGCAGCCAAGCATCTAGAACGTCTACATAGCTTGACTATCTGCTCCAGTCCTATTTTCCTGCCGGAAGCAGCTTCGTCCTTATTCTCATTCGGGAAGACAAGTTGGCCTGTTGTGTACCGCGAATTAGGAGTACAAGGATAGGCTGAGGCTTTGTCGAAGGTCCTTGGTACCCTCTCTATTCCGGATCCTAAATATATAACGTTGTGGGTTAAACAAGTTGGAATCTCAAGTGGTGAGGGATTAGTAGGTTATACAGAGTTTTTGTCTGATCTTGATGCAAGGCCTTACTTGAAGGATATAAAGACTCCAATACTGATTTTGGCACCAATACAAAGTGCGGCAACAAGCTTAGATGAGCAGAAATCTATCCAGGCGCAGGTAATTAGATCAGAACTGGTAGTCATTGATGGGAATAGACACGAAATTTATATAGAGAGGCTAGAGGGATGTCAAAAAGTGGTGAATGAAAGAGTTCTTGAATCAGCTATTATCAAATTGAATTTTATATTATTCTTTCGACCAAGCCTTCTATAGTTTGTGTACCTGAGAAAGGTACAGAATTGAATCCAGCGACACAAAGTCTCGGATTGCAAAATTTGTAGACACCGAAAAATCTATATTTTAGAGAGTAAGTAACAAATAAGTTAACATCAAAGCTATTGTCACTAACACTGTCCAAATACACCTTATAAACCAGCGACATCACGCAATACAACTCTCCTACCATAATTTGTCATTTACCTAGCGGATATAGATGATTCCTCCTTTATATTTGTCCTTTTCCGCAACCGTATACCAAACTCTGTTTGGTAAGAGAACAAAGCTGTTACAATACTCCACAGGGCGTCGGGGTCATAAAATCTCCAACACAAAGTCTCGGAATAGAGTGGGAAGTAGTTTGTCTTCTATTAGCGACAAGAAGATAATAAGGTAGGCGAAATTATTACCTTGTTTATCTCCAAGAGCGCCAAAATTTTCCTAATGCATGTATATACAGCTACCGAAGCTAAAGGAGGCGTAGAAATTTTCTATGGTTTTAATATCATCTTCGAGCCACCTCTCGGGCCGGAATTGTTCACCAAATATATTTCTATTGCGATGACAAGACCAACCATTCACCAAGACGTTAGTCTTTTCATCTTAGCAGATACTCGAGAAGTAGTAGGGCCACTTACTTTAGAGGGAAGATAAATGCCGCATATTTCCACACCCGTGGAAGGCACTACTCTTAGAAGCTGAAAGCCAGCTGAATACAGTGTCAGCAGGGGCAAAGAAACAAATAGACGGGCATTGCGAGCCGGCGGGGAAAAGACGTAATGCCTCCTTAACAACGGCTTGGAAGTAAGACAGTTCTTGCGCTTCTAAGAACTTCGTAAGACGAGACAACTTTCCGCATCGATCTCTGCTTGAAGCTTCTAGTAAACTCTTGGGCTAGAGCAAACATAGCGTAGTATTGCCCGCAGAGAGATAGTAGTTGTGTCTGCTCCTGCTCCAACTAGGTTTATAGATTCTAAAAGGATCTCTTGTTCGGTAACAGAGCTTCTATCACTAGTCTTTATCTGACAGAAATGTATAAGGAGATCTTGTCGATCCGGTTTCTTTGCAGCGTCACGTTCTCTATCACAAGCTATGCTTTCCATCAGCAGTGATCATTTAAGGTAACTTAGGTATCGAACCTTATTAAATGGCCCCGAAGGGTGTTCGGTGATTCGTTTGCCAACCTGTTTCAATAATACCAGATTCAAAATAGTATACCACCATAGGAATATTAAGGCACTGGATTTCATCTATATCCAATTTATTATAGATGTACAGGCCATGAATAGATACATATAATTGTAAAAGACCTTTAATATCTAACTCAGCCTCGAGAAGACCAAAATCCTTCCCAAATACAAGCTATCAAACTACGCTGAATGCAAAGAACTGCGTAACTGTATCTAGTTGGAAATATCGACACATTAACCTTTTTTTACTGTTATTCGTTTACAGAAGAGTCCGATAGACGGTCAATATACTATTCCATAGCTAAGATATACGTCATCGTAAAGGCTTTAGCAAGTCGTCGACAAAGATTTCGATGTTCTACTATCTCGGTTTCTATAAAAGAGCTATATCTACCACCTCTTAGGTACCTTCCTAAGAGATCAGTACTCATTAGTTCCCCTAGAAGAAGTCTCGACCGGTACAAAAACATAGGTCGAGTACTTACTAAGTATAGTACTAGGGATCCTATTTATAAGATTAATTCAAAGTCTTAAAAGCAAAACTATAATTGAGATTTCGATTGACTTACCTTCATAAACGGTTGACCTGTATAACTATATGCTTGTTTGATGATATCCGCAGTGGTAAATACAGTGGGTCGCAACTTATAACCGCGATTTCATAATTTAGCCCACTAGTCAGCCTATTACCAAGGCTATTATAAATCAACCACTAATTATATTGCATTCATTCTTTCAATATATAATAAGAAATAATAGAATTTATCATTCCTAAAAGCACTAGTTTCCTAGTATTTTGTATACCATCCATCTGCCTCAATACATACTTTTATCCTCCTTGATATACTCTCTAATAGAGACATAAATAGCTCATCAGGGAGGCTATTCCAAGCATCAATTAAGGCTTGCTCTAATGCTGCGAGTGCTTCTTCAGATTTCCCCATGTTTTGAAGCTCAGGGTGTGTATCCAGAACCTACTTTTTCATATACCACCAGATGTGTTCAATAGGGTTTAAATCGGGGGAGACTGCTGGCCATGGAAGTACAGGTATATCTATATCTGCAAACCATTTGCGAACTGTATGAGATGTATGGATAGAGGCACCATCCTACATAAATACAAGGCCTGGTTGGAAGCATTTCGGCATCTGATCCTCGAGAACTTCGATGTAAGAGCGCGAAGAGTAGCCATGCTTCTTACTCTCAAAATCACGGTCCAAAATGTATAGCTCACTCCGACCAATGCCATCAATGGTTCCCCAAAAACATCCCCAGACCATGATTGATATATCCCTACTTTTAGGATAGGTTGATATCATCTCTTTGTTCTATTTCTGAGCTATTGTTCGAAAGACCCATTGTGTTGATTTACCCGAACCACGCTCTGCCGAACACTCGTCACTCTACATGATGTTCTTCCAGTCTACAAATGTCCATTCCTCTCGAGCTTTACACCAGTTGTAGCGTTCCTTTGTATATTCCTTTGTCAACTCTGGCCTCTTCTTTGCGCACCAATTGACAATGCCATATTCCTTTAATATCTTCTTAATAGTAGTGGTCGAATATTTGACACCTGTAGCCTCTTTAACCTGCTTATACGTCGACTTTGGCTCGAGGCGCGTATACCTTAGGATAGCTCGTTCATCTTGATCATCGTATGATTTCTTTCGGGGCTTTCGAGGTAGAGAGGAACCTTCATCGCGCAATGGGTCGAGGCGCACAGTGTCTCGAATGGTCGAATCTACTACTTGGAAGGCACGGGCAATGTCTGTATTTCTATCGCCTCGAGAAGCTGCCTCAGCAATTCGACCTCTTCTATATTTATTCAATTGCTTCTTCCTTGTAATATTCCCAGATATAGGGCCTAGTGGACGACGTGGTGTTGGCATTTTGTGGTGTTGAAAAGAGAGAGTCAAGAAGACACGTGTTCGAAAATATGTAAATTCGGTAAAATCGCGGTTATAAGTTGCTACCGACTGTACTCCGTATCCCAGGCGGGTGACGCTCCGCTGGCCCTCCGGGGGCCACTGCCGTGGAGGCCGACCATGGGGGGAGGAGTGGACTATTTACTATAGCTTGTAAGTCACGAGCTTCTAGACAGCCTCCACGGTAGCGGCCCCCAGAGGGCTAGCGGAGCGTCACCTAGGGCTATGCATGATATTATCATTGATAAAGTACTTTCCTGTGTCCTGCGGCATACAAAGTATACATGACAGCGTAAGACTTACCCCAAGATATTCCATCTTATGAATTCGGTAAATTGTTAGAAATATATCATCATTGTTGGTTTCTCTAGTACAGTACTCTTAGTAGCTACGCCGAGTAGTTTCAACTATTGAGTAACACCATATTGCGTACTGGTCTGTACATGAAATGATATTGATACTCTGGTATGGTTGGTAGCTACTCGAATCTCAACGGAGGTACTCTCTAGGACTAAGTCATGATCACTATCTTTTTCTGCCACCAATCAATCAGTTAGGGTCCTGTAATCTTGAGTATATTGCTAGAAGGCGGTGGTAATAACTTGTCCCCAGCACGATAGTAAGTAGGGAAAACTTGGGTAGTTGGACTAAAGAGCAACCACCAATTTATATATGCCTCGCGGCTTGGCGAACTACGATTTGGTACCGAGAATTCTATTTCTCTGTCTCTATAAAATTAATCTGCTACCTCACTTCCTTCTGGGAGTGCTTCAAGATTTATTGAGAAGGATGGCTTAAATAGAAGAAAGTGCCACTGGACTGTGCAGTGGCCCCTCTCTCTTGCCCTATACATGGAGGAGGAAAATACAATTGTGTTTGCTTTGTTTAACCCTAACCCTTCCTATCGATGAATATTTTCGTCCAGATGCACCCCACTTATGGTCGAACGAGTAGTGTCGAGGAGTAGCGGTAATGAACTGTCAAGTCCTGGCTCGTCAAGGACTTATCTTATGGTTTTAAAAGGTGCCCAATATATTATTAGTTATCTACCTATGTAGTCTGTTATATAAATTCAACCTCTATATCCAGAACCCCTTCCCTCCTTTGTTCATTACCGTCCGATATCATAAATCTATCCGTCAGATTGTATATCCCAATATAACCTATAATAATAGTACCGCCGTAGAGTACCGTCGGTTCCTGATCCCGAGTGCTCCTCACTGCTCCACCAACGATCTACAATCTCACCCAACCTAGCTCCCTCCCTCTTTTATTCATCAATCTAGGTGCCTCATAAACCACTACCCACTATGCCCCTGCCGCCCTCAGCCTTTTGATATATTCCCTCTCAAACTCCTCCCTACGCTCAACCTTCTGGCCCAAGGTCTCAGCCGTATGCAGCTTCGCCTTGGCATACCAAACCAACTACTGCGCCCGAACGCCAAAGCTCTGGCTGTCATCAAGCAAAGCTATATGTCTATCCTGAGCCCTGATGCGTAAATCCTGAAAAGTAGCCACTATACCTTCCATCCACAAGACGTGCTCGGAAATATACTGCTTGATGGTCTTCACAACTACAATCGTCGTCTGGAGATCCATACTACTGTCAGAGAGGCTTGTGATGTACGTCTTGTTTCCAATGCCGAACCATTTCCAAAGTATCTTATCGTTGTACTTGGTATAATCTACCTTCACCTCTTGGTGGGCTGTCTCGGCTGCTTGGATTGCGTTGATCAGATGTTTGAGGAGGATATCGAGTTCTCTGATAAAGGCGGTTCCAGCTAGGACAACGCGCTGAGACTCTTGGGAGATGAGGAGACTGTGTGAGAGGGTGACCTCGCGAAGACGACGGTCGAGGTCGATCTCACCAAAGACGACGAGGGATAGAGAAGAGGTAACGATAGAGACAAGGGATCGGATTTCCCTTGCTTCGTACTGGGATGAGAGTTTCATGCTGATGCTGCTGCAATCCCGTGACGCGATGATAATCTGGTTGATGGTACTGAAGAGGGTCGTCTCCTAGTGTCGGAATCCATCGTTGATAGAGTATAAACTATCCTCGACCTTCATAAGCTGGTCGACAATGACACCCTTGGAGTTGATACTTGAGATCTCGACTGTACGCGTTATACTCTTGACCTGGGCCCTGTATTCGGAGATGGTGTATGGAATAGTCACTATGTCCGGATTGAAGTTGATCTTGGTAAAGATGCTCTTATTATACACCGCTGTCTCGATCACAGGAGGGAAACCCCGAACCGCGGGCCATGTCTGCTGCCATAGATTGGAGATGGAAGAAAGAGATGCCGCCGCGTAGATAGATGTAGCCACGCCGGCAATAGACTCCCCAACAGCCACCATCCCTTCTTTCCAACCAAAGCCAAACAAGTACTGTGATATACTCCCAGTCCGAGTGATATAGTCAGCCTTGACCGTCAGAGTATCGACAGCGCCTGCCACCTTGACCATATTATCCACCACCCAGCCAACTCCATGTACTAGGCTCATGAACCACTCGGCCATAAATGGACGATTGTAGGCCTAGTATACCAAAAAGAGGACGATGAGCCATAGGAACCACTTGTCTGCGAGTAGAGGCCCCAGCCAATGCACCGTCGTCGTCGTCGTTGGTAGGTTGGGGCGCGGGCGCTGTTGGGCGGACGGCGGCGGCGGCGGCGGATGATGGTTGTTGTTGTATATGTTGAATTGGTACGACGAGGAGGAGGAGGAGGAGGAGTGTTGTGGGACGAAGACAGGAGGAGCTTGGATGTGGGACAGCATTGAGAGCCAAGAAGTGGGAGACGCTGGTTGTACTTGGTTCGCACTGTCGCTGCTGCGGCGGCGGCGGCGTGGAGCCATTAGATGATGATGTGGTGACTGTGGTGGTGACGGTGGTGACGGTGGTGGTACATTATGGCTGTGATGCTCTGTTGTTATGGGACATGGTGTAGAGGGGGGAGGGGGATGCAAGGGCGAAGGCCGCTGTACATCGTGTTGTTGTGCTGGTGGTGGTGTTGATGGTGTTGATGGTAGGGAATGGCGACCGTGAGGAGGCTCTGCAGCTGCTGTAGTAGACAAGCCAGCGGGCAGAGGCAATGATGAGGAAGAAGAAGAAGGCTGTGTATTGTGTTGTGGTGATGGTGGTGATGGTGGTGATGGTGGTGGGGGTGGATTACGACCATAATGAGACTCTGCTGTCGCTGTTACTATCAACGTCGACGACGATGCAGAGGGAGAAGAAGAAGATGATAATGGATTTTCTTGTTGGCTTTCTTGTTTATTTTGTTGTTCATTTTATTGTTATTGTCCTGATCTCCGTTGGTTCAGCTTGAAGAGGAGTTGCTGACGTCGCGCAGCCCTCACCGCTTACTCATGGGCATCCATTCTCTCTCTCTCCGCCTTGATACTAGCCCAAAGTTTGCCCAAAAATAAAAAAAATAAAAATTCAGAAATAAATTTAATTATTTTAGAGAATGAGGAGGGAATGAGAAAATAAATTGAGATTGAGATTGAGAGAAGAGGACGAGGAATGGGGCTAAATATAGTTGATACCTTTCTTTGTTCAACAAACGAACAAAGGCAACCCCCTACATACAGTCCAAGACACAACACACCGCTGCCTGTACGTCTGAAAGGAATCTGTTCTTATGATCCATTCAACAGTTATGAATGTGTAGAAAAATATGTGATATTTAATAAGTAGATGGTTACTTAATTTTCTTAATTTAATATATATATCTTCTTTTATAATACACCAATCTACAACCTATTACCCACCACAACAAATCTTCTCCTTCCATTGACTTCCTTCTTGTATTCCCTACTTCTTTGATCCCCCTCTTCCTCTCTTTCGATTTCCCTAAGATGTAGCTAGTATCCTAGAGAAGGAGAAAGAGAGGAAGGGAAGAGAGAGAAGGGGAGACGAGAGGATTGATTTCCTTTATGTACTACTGCTACTATCTATATACTACCATCCCTCCCCTTGTATATCTTTCTAATCTAGATATCTAATTACGAATCTTCTCCTCCTAACTCTCTTACTTCTCTAAGATATGGCCAGTATCTTGGAGAAGAGAAGAGAGGAAGAGGAAAAGATAAGAATGAGAAGAGGGGGAAGTGGTAAAGGGAGTTGAGGAGTTGAGGAGTTGAGGAACCGTATAAGCAATCTACTATTGGTAGTAATAAACTAAGTAGACTGAATAAAACAGATATAACTTTCGTTCCCTTCCCATTCCGTATACATTTCCAAGATAGCAGAAAACAAATTGTAATTTCTTAATCTTTTAGTAAGCAATATCCGTCCAGGTAGAGGAGGAGAGAAAAGCCTTGAGGCGTAATATAGTGTAGTGTAGTGTAGTAGTCTTCTTGTTCGAGGAGGCATAGTTTGTAGGTTGACTTAAGAAGAGATTTAGTCCATGTCGAGAGAGATCCCTTAGAATATATATGTCGAATAAAGTGTTTTACTAGTATAGGGGAATTGCGAGTTTATGAATTCTTTATTGTTCTTCCCCTCTAGTCCTTGGAGGGAGTTGTTGAAAGAGTTGTAATATAGGTCTAGGGTATCGGATATAAATAGGGCTGTGTATAGACTTGGTAATCTTCTGATTCTATGGATCGGAGGATATAGAATAAGATTGGTTCGTAGTAACGGCCTTGAGATGGTAGGTTTTTGTAGGTAGATATGTTTTAGTCGATAATAGATAGATAAGGTATCGAGGTTGAAAGATGATATTGGCTAAGTTGTGATTGTGATTATAGTTGTGGTTATAGTAGAGGCGTAGTATTGAAAGTTTAATTGGTAAGATAAGTAGAGTAGAGGTTTTTCTGAGAGCTAGGTATATAGGTAAATATTCCTGTTGTCGAAATCGAGCAAGTGTAAAGCGTAGCCAAGTCTTTTATGTAGAAGGATGTTGCTGAAGTCTGCTTAGTGCTCTAAATATATATCCAAGGAAGGGCTAGTCTAAGTAGAGCTTTCGAGCCTCTCTCTGGGTATACCGAGGATCTATATTTCTTAACTATGAGTATGACTATAAGTAAGTATAAGTGTAAGTACAAGCTGTTATAGGTTTGTATCAAAGTCGGTTGTTGAAGATTACTGAGTATACTAAGTATTACTCCCGACTCGAAGTTTACTAAGTATATTTCTTTGTAATTTCCATTCAAGCTTATTGGTCGACTTGTATTATTTGTTGACTCGAGCAGGTATAATAGGAAAGGTTAGGAGGTAGAAGGATACTGCCTATATACTCGAGCCTAGATACTAGCGGAGAAGTTTAATATTGAAGTATAGGAATAAAGAAGAGGCTATAGAATTTAAGGTACTTTTTATAAATTAGGTTTCTAATAGTTTAATTGATGGTAAGATACGTGGTGGGGCTTATAAGGTAGAATAGATAGATAGATACATATTTACAAAATATAGAAGACTGACTCGATAGTTCGTGCTTTATTGGGCTTAGGCGTAAATATTGTTTGATTTCTAGTAGACGAGTATAAAGATAGAAGACGAGTCGAAATAGTAGGACTTGTATAGTTTTGGTGTAAAGATTTTAATTCTAGTAGACAAGTGTTTATATTTTCTTGGTATTTAGTATAGGTATTTTTAATTTCTGGCGAGCGAGTACAAAGATGGAGGGGTAAGATAGTTTGAGAGGTAATACTTATATAGTTTTAATTAATATATTCACTCTATATAATATATAGTTGGTGTATATAGGACTTACAAGTTGTAGAAAGATAGAAATAGAAGAGTCGAAAGATAATACTTATATAGTTTTAGTAGAGACATTCCTTGTTATTATGATTATTTAGATAGAAGATATAAGGAAGAGAGAATTAGAATAGAGACGAGGTAAGGAACAATCTAATTATAATATACTAAGTATAATAATTAGTGTCTTTAGTGGTATTATCGGTATCGTCGGCAAGGAAGGCATATTATAAAACATATTCTAGTATTAATAATACCGAAAAGTAATACTAAATTTAATAATCTTAGAAGTTGTATTATAGAATGAGTATACACGGCTTCTAAGGCGACTTTGGCTACTATACAAGGAAAGAACAAGAACCTTATTCGGTATAGTAGGCTGAGGTGACATAACCTACCTATACCAAGTAAGTATAACAGGAAACTTAAAGGAAGAAAAGAAAGGAAGAAAGTAGAGAAAGAAAGCAAAGAAATAAAAGTAACACAGGCGGCTAGAAACAAAACCACTGTGAGCCTGTTTCATTATATGTCGGAGGTATATTATTAAAATAGGCTATATTTCTTATTCGGGCCTTTGGCTTAGGCTTCTAATAACCTTGATTTTATATGTGGCGCTCTACCTGCAATGCCGTTGTAATCGGAATGTCTTATTTAGTATAGAAATCAGGCTCTAATTGATGCTTAGCTTTTGTATATTGTTAAATTTAGTGAATATATAGGAATAGTTATATGATTGCCTACTACAAGTAGACCTATTCTAGTACTCTAGCTTCTACTCAAAAACTTAAAAACTCAAAATCCACCACTATTACCACTATATATTACCACCCACTTATATTATACCTATTCAACATATATAAAGGCCTACTACCTCTTATTTATTTTTAGAATTTAGACAATTTAGACTCTTACTCAATATCATATATGATCGAAGGTTTATAACAACAAAAGTACTAATCTAGCCTAGAACTAGATATTAAATACAGTATAAGTTACATTATTCAATATTAAAAGTTTAAAGTCTTTTTATTTTATAAAATATAAATTAATGGATGAAGAAACAGCAAGACAGCAAGACAGCAAGACAGCAAGACAGAGAGTAAGACAGCACCTAAACCTGAACCTAAAACGAAATAAAATAGAAGCAAATTAAAGATAGGAAATCCTTTTATCAAAGATAAGTTAGGTAGTAAATAAAGAAAGTAGGAAATAATTTTATTAAAGATAAGTTTGGTAGCAAGTAAAGAAGGTAACCCAAGAACCCTAAGCAACAATGAAGGATGAAATGACTATAAGTAATAAAAACTCTGGGTTGTAAGTATAAAATCGCAATATTGTTGTAGTGTTTGTTGCCCTGTGCTGTATGTAGTGTAGCAATAAGTCTTTCTACACGTCTGAGGAGGTCACCATCCCTCTCTGACCATTAAGGTTGAATGCTGAAGATGAAGAAGACTGGGAAGGGGTTCGTAAGGCATTATATACTTCGAGTAATGTCATCTCTGGTGTTCCTATCTCTTCTATTACACCGGTTCCGGAATCCAACGGTGAAGAATAAGACAGGAAAGAAGAGGAAGAAGAAGATGATGATGCTCCGTCATTTCCTACTACAACTCCAGTTGCGATTGGGACCTGGTAGTCATATTATAGAGTAGGTTGGAAGGATGAGGATTGTGAGAGTGGAGAAAGAGTTTCTACGGTAGGCTGTGGTGGTAGAAGAATCTCCTCAATGGATTGGTGTAGCCAGAGAGGTTCCATGAATAGAGAAGTTTTGGGGAGGTGATAGTGATGGTAGTTTTGATCATATCGATTCTGTCCACTATCGTTTACTACTCCTGTCCAATATCCTGACAGAGGACTAGATTGAGTTTGAGAAAGATTGTTTTGATTATATTCTCCAACAGGTAACATATATATCAGGGGATCAATAGGTTGGGGTGACCAGAGAGTTTCGGTAAGTGGTGTTTGCAGAAGATTGTAATGATTATATTGTTCCCTGGAAGTCACCGCCCAAGGTGCTGCTGACGTATGTCTGTTATGGACTTGCTGAATAGAGGAGCTTGGCGTTGGGATAATATTGTAGTTATGCCATTGTTGAGTTGGTGGGTGAATTCCACTAAGTTTCTATAAAGAAAGAGTAGCATCATAACTGCTGAACGGATCGTAGCCATCCCTCCTATTTTCGGTGAGAGAATTATAGTCGAAAATATGATTAGGATACAATGTGGCAGGCTGAAGGTACTGATGGTTGTTTTCTATATGAGGAGTCTGAATATCTCTATAGTTCTTAGATACTATAGTAGGTGTATTGTCGTGTCGCAAGGACTGCTTTGTAGAGTTATATGCCATTTGATCGTCGAATCGGGACTAAGAAATATGGATTTATAAGCTACAGGAGTACGTATATATTGGTGTATATAAGGAGCTGACCTTTCTCTGTTGTGGCATCTTGCAGACCTTCCCACTTTCTTCGCATGCATTACAGGGAGCCTGTCCTTGGGATCGTTCGCAACGTCTTCGCCGTTGGTGGCAGCGGATACACTACAGTATAAGAGAAGTAAGATTAGATAGACTGAATTTAGTTGAAAAGAGAAAACAAACTTACTGCTGTAGAAATTCGTCTTCGCTTATTGTTGTGTGCCATCTCGCTTAGTAGGTAGGAAAGTTCTTGGTGTAAGGTACTGGTAGTGATTGATAAGTACCACCAGAGTTGAGTTGACTTTATTGATTGTAAATAGATGAAAAGAACGATAGAAAAGTTCAGTTTTTAGTTGTATACTAACAAGGCCGAGGAATAACATACAATAGATATCAAATCTATGTGTGATCACGAGTTACAGGACCGAAGAAGACTTATAAGACACAGAGGGCCACTAACATGTTTTACGGAGGTATCATGGCGTACACTATGTAAAATAATGATATCCTACTGGTCCGAGTGTAAATAGCTAGAGGATAGATGATTTAGTTCCCGAGACACAAATACTCTAAGACACCGACGTCAGTGTACAACCCTAAGTCGAATGGCCCTTCGTCGGCCTATGAGAGGTGTTTACAAGTTAGTGGAAGTAATATACAGGTTGCTATACAATAAAAGTACTCTATATTCCTGTGGGCTACAAAGTAAACCCCCACAATAAATTATAAGCTTGATAACATAAACAATTCTAAGTATATAATAGCTATAGTAATTATCCAGATATACAACACATCTACAGCTGTCGTTTCACTAAGCAGCAGCTATCCTTAGCGAGTAGTAGTTGAAACAGTGGGAGCTAGTAGGACGTTGAAGCATGCTTTTCTACAAACGCAGCAAAAATATTCCAAGGTAGGTAGGTCTACACCAAGGGAAGCTGTGGCTTCTTCACCTCCGAAAGCCTACATATCGACAGGGACTAGAAATCCAGAATGTATTAAAACATGGTAACAGAACACTTGTTAGTTAGTGTAGGTAAGATAGCCACTGTAACTGCAGGATTCTAAATCAAAATTGATTCACAACAAAGGAACAATAGTTAGCTGCATTAACCACACCATAGCCACGATAGCCACCGCGGCTTTGGTGCCTACTTTTCCTCTTCTCTGGGCGGGGCGGGCGACCTTTGTAAGGATGTTGGGTAGTTTTACTTTGTTATTTATTGTTGAGGTCAACTCGCTGTGATTCCTCTTCAACCAGCATCACCTTCTCCAACCATTTCAACAACCGAGCCCAACCTACAGCATGGACCGCTACAGCATGGGTCCTACCAACCAGGATGCTACCCACATTTTCGGGCACTTAACCAATGTTCTAGTCTCATCCAATCCCTTCCGCTGGACACTAGATCACAAGACGGCATTTATGAACTTCATCCAACGCAACCACCTCCGAGAAAGTGACTGTGTTATAACCTCAACGATAAATGTGGATGAGCTCCTACCAGTCCTCGGACTCCATATCTATGGAGGGATGCACAATCATGTCGGAATACCTATCAATGATTTGATCAATACGAAGGTCCGAGCTAAACTGTGGTCTGTATGGAAGGAAATGAGTCAAGCCAGGAAGAACGTAGTTGAGGATGAGGAGAGTAATGATGATGATTATCAGGAGAATAATACGGGAGATGGTGGTAGGAAGAGAAGATCGGAGAGACTTGCAAATAAAAACTCCGGACCGGGACCTTCTGCTGTTCTATACATTACAAACCATCACAATCCAAGGTATGTAATTTTATTGTCATCTTACCTATTGTACTCGGCTAACGATTTTTTTTTTCAATAGTCTTATTAGTCTTGGCCCAGAGGCAGCCACGATGAGCCCACCGCTGCAGACTGGAAAATCAATCAAATTTGCTCATAACAATTCCCAGGCACATCCAACTGTAAATGGAAACGGATATGTGAATGCAAGCGAGGTCGTCAATGGAAACGAAACCGGAAATCGATATGAAAATGCAAATGCAAATGGAGATGGAAATGGAAATGCCCAGTCCAAAAATATCCATCAACCCGATATCCACTATCTAGCAAATCCTCACCAGTCAGCAAATCTTCATCGGCCAACAAATATCCAGTCAAACCTTCATCAGTCGGGCAATATCCAGCCAGCAAATCCTCACCAGCCTGTAAACCAACCCCTAACGAATCATGGAATTCCAAATTATTACCCACAACAAGAAGGGCCCCCCCAAAGCAGTTGCCAACCCCGAATGGGGAGAACACAACAAGAAGGACAAGTCCGGCAAAGATTAGGTCTCGGTATCATGCCAGGTGGATTCGCTCCATCTCAAAGCTCATCGGTATCGGCGTCGTCGAAGGGGCCGGGGTCAGGACCATCGGTAATGACACAGAGAACTTGGGAAATTGAAGCTGAACTTGATGAGCTTGATAAGTTGGATGAGTTGAATGAAGCGATGAGGAAGATGAATAGTACTAATGCCAGCAGTAATATTACAGGCAATCAAGCTTCTCATGACAAGGTACAACCTACCAGTTTATGGGGACCAACTAATAACTATCAACATCAAAATGGACACCAAAACGGACACCAAAACGGACACCAAAACGGACATCAAAACCAACATCAACACCAAGATCACGGACTTGGAAACAACAACACTGATAACACAGAAGATCTAATCAGCAGTCCAATAACCCCTACACAACAACGACAACAACACTGGCGTCAACATCAGCAAAAATCCGGAGGCGGCGAGTCAAGTCACTATAACAATACTAGCAACAACAGCCATTTCCAAGCCTCCTCCTTTGCGCTAGGTGCACTAAACTACGAGAAGACAACGACAACAAAAGCAAGCAACAATAACCCCTTCTCTTCCAGGGCCCAGATTCAAAACCAAAACCAGAACCAAGCTTCAGAGCGCCAGGCTCCAAATGCAAAGAACGAAAAAGGACATCAAGGAAAACAACAACAACAAGGCATATCTTCAACAGCACCATTCTTAATAGACGCCACAACATCATCCCCATCCTTAACGCCTACCCCAACTCCAAACCCAAACCCAAGCCCTACACTCGCACAAAACTTACAAAACACACCCAACGAAATCCTTATAGCCCTTACAAACCTTCATCGCATATCGACAGCCCGCGAACAGGCACACCAGGAATTAATTACAGCATATACCGCATTATGTAGTGCGCAGAGCGGGTTTGATAAGGCTTTTTGGACATTAAGAGATTTGGATCGGAGACAGGGGAATAGGTTGAAGGTTTTAGGGAGGAAGGTCAGGGGGGCTTTTGATGGTGTGGGGGAAGGAGTGAGTACAGAAGGAGATGTGGTTGTGGATAAGAATGGGGATGGTGATACTTGGGATCAGATGGAGAGGTTTCAGGAGAGGCTGGATAGGCTTCGACAGTAGAAAGTGGATAAGTGAGTAAGTGGGTAGGATACTTATTAAAGGGTGTAGATGTAGGGGAAAGAGACAGTTAGACGGGAAAACAGAAAGGGAAATAGGGCGTAAGGAGTATTAAAGTTAAGGTAGATAGGGATCTACTATAGTTGGGCTTAGGTTTCTATTATTGGCTTTGTTTTTCTTTTTCTTTTTCTTTTTATCTTCTTTCTTTTCTTTTCTTGTTTTCTCTTGCTCGCTTTTGCTCTTTTTTTCCTTCTTCTTTTTTTGTCCTTCAAATTTAGCTTGTTGAAAGGGGCGTGTCTAATGTTTTAGTAATTTATGTATCCTCGCCTATAAGCGAGTGCGAGCTGTAGAAAATTTACGAACCCTGCGCATATTTCTCCCTCAGAAAATGTATAGAAATTCTCTAACTGATGTCCTTTTAGTTGTTGCGATAATAGAGGCGATATAAGCTTACATTAGTCTGACTTTGCCAGAGGGAGTGTAGTAAGACCTATTTGATATTCATTTATATCTTCTACCTTATGTTATCCCTTACAACGATAGAACGTAATATACCGCTAACTAGAACCATTTGGTAACCAGATTTTACCCGTTAACTAAGACAATAATTACACTAGCCTAATGTAACTTCTAGGGAGATACAACCGACTTTCAACTACCCTCTAAACATCTTATCTTCTAGCGTCGATTCATTTCCCAAGGTATTCCTACTCAACTCGTGACTGGTATAAGAGGACAAAGTAAGTATTATCTCACGGAAAAGACCAAGGTTTTAGCTTAGGAAATTTAGTATATTCGCTGATAATTAGAACAGGGAGTAGCCCTGTATATTCCTTTTGTATAGTACTCTCTTGTAGTAGTCCAGTAGTCCACCTTCGAATATAGACCAGCTAAGTCAGCCTTTGATCGAGAGATCAAGGACTCTTCTATGATTCTTTGTGGAAATCCAGGTATCCCTTTAATAGGGTGGTTTAACAAGAGTTATAGAGGACTTAGGTGACTGGTCAAGGCGGTGAGCTAGTCTGGAATGTTCTAGGAGCGGATTCTGTATTATACTTTGTGCCACACTTTAAGATTGTATTCATGTCACACGATTTCATAATTAGGTCTACTCATGAAGATATACTATTTTCTCAGTACTCGGGCTACAAGCGGACGGCCACCCCATCGCTACGAGACTAAATTATATTGGCACTGAATAGCTACCTATCCTCTCCGTCTCTGTATTCACTCCATTCCAGTGAAATCATCCTACCTTAGTGCTTCCTCCCGTCCACGCACTATACTACCTTCTACGCCCACCCTTCCGTTTCCACTTCAAGCAACGCTTCCTCCTTCCTCTGTCTTTCTTCCTCGTTTGTCATTACCTCCAAACCATCCACTATCTTCTGTAGTTCCACTATCGACGAGTCCAACTAGCGCCGGGTACGCGTCACTTCGTCCATATCTTCTCCTCTTTCATCGCCAACCTCTAAATCATCGAGTCCACCCAACTCGACCGACAACTTCAACATATAGCCACGGCGTCTTCTCAGTGACTCCATCCTCTCCTCCCACACCGCCTCATTAAACTCCCCCCTCTCTCTCTCCCCTCTCGCCTCTCGTATATACGCCTCCACCATCGATATATACTACTGTATATAATCCATATACACCAACCATACCTAAGACCTTAAGAGCTAATAACCTAAAAGTATATAATTTTTTAATTAATATTAACTCTTATAATTATAGGATTATTAATATAATAGCTTTAAAGCTCTTATCTAGTATTATATAATCTAGAAAACTATAATAACTTATATATAAACTATAGTTATATAAGTTATAAGGGTAAAAATATACTAAATTCTAAACTAAGGAGAGAAGAAAGCTTAGGTAAAGCTTAACTTATATATAAGAAGTAATATTATATAATAGTTCTTAGTAGCTTCTAGTAACTTAGAGTAATAATYAAGTATATAATTATATAAATTATCTTAATAGTAAATTTATATAAATTACCTTATTTAGTTTACTTTAATACTAGACCTTATTATTCTTATTTAATCTTTTTAAACTAGAAAACTATTAATTTAGTTTTCTATTTCTTTATYTATTTAATTTAACTAGTTTAGCTTATATTATATACTATTCCTAATAAGGAAGTATATAATATATAAACTAAGGTTATATAACTATTCTAGCTAAAGTTATATATAAAAGAAGTACTTRTAGTTATAGGGAACTAGAGACTACTAAAGGTTACTATAACTATAGGGTATTTTATAATATATAATATTATTAAAGTAGAATATTATTTATATAATACTAGTTAGTATATAGTAGGTTTATTTATTAATCTAAATAAGAGTATATTATACTTAAAAGCTTTATAGTAAGTCTAAAATATAATTATTAGATTATAGACTATAAGTATAAAGTAAAATAAGATACTTTAGRTAGGTAGATACTTAGRGTAGGTATAGCCTAAAGTATACTATAAATATAGGGTAGTAGRAGGAGKATTAAATAGAGTTATAATAGGTAAGTARGAGATAATAATAATATAGAACTAAAGATTTAAATTTAAAGATAATTATCTACTATAAAAGAGAGACTATCTATATATAAAAGGCTAGTTATAAAGATTACTATATTTAGTATA
>PDUO01000086.1:4013-160374 GCA_003008705.1 Pezicula radicicola | reverse complement strand
GTAGTAGAGTTATAGTTAGATATACTATCTAGACTCCCTTAAGGGCTAGCTTACCTAGTTATTATAGCTTCGGCCGGAACTAGGGGGTACTATCTAAGATTATCTAGTATTCATCAACAACAATATAGTCAAGCCGATATATATAGTATAGCCAACTAATATAGTTAGTAAAGGTCTTGGTCATGGTTGACTCGGGTATAATAAAGACTAGAGAACTAGTCTTATATAGATCCTGGCTTCTCTACTCGATACTACGGATCTTGGCTTACTTATATTATTCCTGGAGGTTTCCTTGTAGGGAGGTTAATAGGGTAATGATAATACTAGTTCCCTCGGGCGTAAGAACAACTAGTAATATAAATAAGAGGCTCTTCCTATACCCTATACCTATAATAGTAACTACAGGACTCTCTCCCTATATAATAGCCTTTAGAGCCATCTCTTGTTTACCGCGAAATAGACTATAGGGACCAAGGATAAGCTCTAACCTATAGTAGATATTTACTATCTATAGTTTCTTCTACTATTATACCTAGACCTCTTCATCGACTCTCTCCTACAGGCTTCACTTCTGCTTTTATCCAAAGAGGCTACTAACTTAGTCCTACTTAATATAGAAGCCAAGAAACCAGTACCACTCCTGGTTAATCTTCCGAAACTACTCTCACTAGCTTAGAGTCTCGAATCAGCCTTTGGATATTAAGTAAGTATAAACTATACCGGTAGTATAGATACTATAGCTAGCTTATAGATCCTACGGGCTATCTCCTTCAGGATTATCCTYGTCGAAGTAATTATTATTAAGTATCTCGGGCCTATCCTTATCCTAAAAGATATCCTATAGATACTTCCGACTAATAGTAATTATAGCTTACCTCTATAGGCTGATATTCAACCTAATACCCATCCATTCAATAGACTCGCGTTGGAAGATCTTCCGGAGCTGATTAGATACCTATGTCTTTAGGGGTTGCTTAGAAGAAGGGCTCTCGTTGTCTAAACTACTCTCGTAGATAAAGTAAGATATCACTATTCTAGTATTATCCTCTACTTCTTTGGTTAGCCCAGGTCCCTATATAAATATACTCGGCTCTGTAGTATTACTACTCATGATCTATATACTTTTATAGAATAGTAATACAAGCTAGAGGAAATATACAAGTAGCTCCCTAACCTCTTCAGGTAAGAAGTACTAAATAACCTTGATCTACTCGCTTAACTTATACCCTTTATAATACAATGTTATAAAATAGACTAAGCTATCCTCAATAAAGATATTCCGAACCCTACTATTCCTAGTATTCTAGTGTTAGATCCTAATAATCTTAGTTATATAAGTAGCCTAGCCACTAGTGATATATATAAGAAGCAATAACTCCTCTTGGAATACCTCGAATTTATACCTATACTCCTGGACGGCCTTCTAGTACCATTGGATTAGTTAACCAGGTCTTTCGGGCTATAGTATATCCCTCTATAAGGCTGGCTCACTTATAACCCTCTTTACTAGCTATTTAGAACCTTCTATACTATTAATCGAGAATTGGTTCCGGAGATCTTTAAGGAATAACTATCTAATACTCTACTTAGTAGGGTTGTCCTAGATCTTATCCTAGTGGATTTCAGGTAGAGGTGTACCTTAGATCTAATAGTATAAATCCATCCGTAGTATTAGTAACTTAGTAATCAACCAGCCCCGGGCCCGGCTTACTAGTCTATATACCATCTTCCGGACCTGTTCTATATAGAATTGGACTCCCTGATATAAGAGAGTATCCCCTTTCTATTGTATAGTCCCTTCGGTAGTAGTATTATATTGGATATAGAGACTATAGGTTCGGGCCTTAAATATCCAATCCATTAGAGTCGGCTTTCTATACTCATCTATCAATATCATGAATTAATAAGACATCCCTTGTATAAGCTCGATATAGCTCGGGCTCTACTCCTCGGCCTCTTCTTGGCTCTACTACTAGGTTAGCTTCTGAGTAATACTAGCTTACCGGGTCTGATATACCTTCTGGATAACTATCAACCAAGTAAGCTTGATGATAGTAGAGAGTTTAGGAGTATAATCCTCGGGTGTCTCCTAGCCCTTGTCTTCTCGGATACCTAGAACAGCTAGACTACTAATAACTATACTCTGGTATTCATTATCAATAAGGTTATAATTGAGTAAGGTAATATAGAGCTATAGTAGTACTTTCTGGATTTTATCCTGGAAGTACTAATATATTTCATCCTCGTAGTATTATTCTTCCTCTTAGTAATTAGTCAACTAATCTATAGCTTCCATCAATATATTAAGACAGGCCTATTACTATATAGTTAGCTTGAAATGAGGTTACTTATCCTCTTCTAGGTCCTTATAATAGACGATATAACTAAGGAGCTACTTCTAAATAGTAGTATACTTCCGAAAAGTACCTAGCTTTATCTTATAGTTGAATAACCTCTTGGGTTTCTTCCCTTACTCCTTCCGGTTAGCCTTAACTAGTACTACCTTTCTAATAATACCTTTGATAGTAATACCCTACCTATCTCGAATCATCTTATTGAATACCTCGTGGATAATATATAGTTCAGCTTTATTATCCTAGTCAATTAGCCTAACTAACTAATATAATTCTATAGGGTTAAACTAGGCTAGGTACTAGGCCCATCCTATAAATCATAGCTATAGATTTAGCTTAAGAGACTTATTAATAGCCTTGATCTTCCGACGTTAGGCTACCTAAACTTAGTTCCGGCCCTCATCAATCACTCTCTCTATCCTGTCCTATATACTCTCGAGCTAGGGGCTACTCTGGAGACTACTCTAGCTCTCAACCCTCCTACCGATCTCGAAATACCTTAACTTTAGACCTTAGACAAAAAACCACTGGTATTATACCCTACTCTACTATAGTATAGATACTATAACCTAGCTAGTATTCTTCTTCGACCGTCCTTTCTTATTTAGATTCTCCTAGTTATATTCTATCTTATAATACCTTTATATTTTCTATATATCTTTATAAATATACTAGTATAGTAATTAGTTATCAATACTATAGAATATACACTATAGTCTATTCGTCTATAGTAGTAATAATACTTGAATAGGCTCTAATATATCTACTAGGAATAGGAAGGGATTCTAGACTAGAATATCTCAATTAGGAATTAATCCTATAATATACTTAATCTAGTCTATAATCCTTTACTACTCCTCCTTTCTGAATCTATATAGACTATCTATACTGAAGTAGGCCTCGATCTCGCTAGATAATATAGTATATTAGTACTTCTTATAGACTATAACTCTAAACATTGGTAGGTAGTTGAACTAGTCTATAGTTAGTTTATAACTTAGTTATTAGTTACTTAGTTATTTATAGCTTAGTTATCTATAGTTTAGTTATTTATAGCTTAATCGTTTATAGCTTAGTAGTTTATAGCTTGATTATTTATAGCTTAACTAGTTTATAGCTTAGTTACTTTTATTACTTAGATAATTATTTACTCTAAATATAATATTAATATAGACTCTATCCTCTATATATCTTCTCTTCTTCTTATATAACACGAACCCCTATATATATAAGTCTACCTAGGTTATCTAAGCTTAAGAGTAATAAATACTAAAACTATAAGAATAAGTATAAATAATTATAATATACCTCTAACTTTRAATTTTATAATTCTAAGAAYARGGTTRGAATYACTATATATAGTTTATTATTTCTTGATATTTATAACTTCTTATATAACCTCCTTYCTACTTATTTTTATAAACTAACCTAGCCCTGAAAATAAACTAACCTAGCCCCTATATCTTATAACTACCTTATTCTACTACTACTAAAATTAAATCAATCTAGCCCTAGATTGGTTAAGTAATAAGAGATAGATTTTAATACTATTTAAATAACTTATTAACTAAAGGAATAATAATAGTAACCTTTTATAACTAGAGTTAATTTAAACTTTAAATATTAAAGTCTAACCTTAAGTTATATATACTTTATAATTTTAAAACTAAGTCTTATAATTCTTATCTAGTTTAAAGTATTTATACTAATATCTAAGAAAATAAAGTTATAAACTATTTCTAAAAAATAAACTATACTTTATAATACTTATTAAATTTATAATAACTCTAAGTACTACTTAGTACTTAATACTAGTAAACTAAAAGCTAAAGTATAATTTAGAAATAAATAAATAATATAAATATAAAGATAAAATTTTTAGTATCTTACTAAGTATTATTTAATACTTAGTTTTTCTAAATCTTCTTTATAATTCTCTTTCTTATAATACTTCCTTTCTTTAGTTTTTTCTTCTATTTAGATTATAAGTCTAAGCTTATAATAAACTATTATACTAAAGAAATATATATTATATATCTTTTTATTATATAGTTTTCTAGTACTCTAAAGTCTTTTACCTCTTAAATTTCTATTTTTAATCTATCTAGAGAGTAAGGCTTATTTCTATTCTAGTATATCTTTATAGTTCTAAAATTAGAGTATTATCTAGAGTTATAAAAAAATTATAGTCTAGTAGAGAAGACTAAGTAAATAACTCTCTAATAGTATATTATTAGATTTATAAATAATAGATTTCTATATAAAGAGGTAGAGATTTTTCTCTATATAAGTTATTATAGACTAAGGTTAAAAATATTTTATAGTTTATTTATTCTTAGTTTATTTATAATAAGTTATATATTAATATTATTATAACTTAATTTTATAAGATCTATTAAATTACTTTTTATCCTTTTTCTTACTAATTCTAAAGAAGTAATAAAGAGTTTTTTATAAATAATATCTTTATATCTTTTATTATAGAACTAATAGATTATTAGATAATAGATAGTTTTATTATTAAATACTATAGTTTCTATTTACTCTTTATATAAGTTATTAAATAATATATAAGAGGGTAAATCTTTAAATTATATATATAGAAATATAAGATATAAAGTAGAGACTATAATATAAGATAATAAATAAATATAGAATATAATTATATAATATAATTAAAATTATTAATATTATTAAAGATAGAGTAAATATAAAAGAATATTAAATTATTATAATTTCTAAGACTTTCTATCTAGACTTTTATATAGTAATTTAGACTAAGTTTAATTATTTAATTAAAAATAAGACTTACTCTAATATAATACTAGTTAGACTATATCTATTATTCTTAATATTAAAATTAAAGAAACTAATTTTATCTATTTAAATTTATAGCTTATAGAAAGGTTTATATAGTAGTTTATAAAGTAATAATACTTATAAATAGATAATTTTAAATAGTTCTTAGATAGATATTTCTAGTAGATATAAAGACTCTTTTTACTTAGTTTTATAGATCTAGATAAGTCTATATTTAATTATAAACTTATCTAGATAGTTATTAATTACTTAATTTATTAACTATATAAACTATTAAAATTATACTATAGATAAGCTATTACCTAGTAGCTCTAGTAGTACTAGTAGGTCTATATAGACTAGTATTTATATTTTATTATCTTGAATTTCTAGTTCTTAAATTATAAGCTCTTAGTTTATAGAAACTTTTATAAGTAATAGTTCTTTTAATTCTAGTTTTATAGTAGACTATCTATAGATAGAAGAAGAAGTTAGTTCTTTACCTTTATAAAAAGAAGAAGAAGTTACTTATTTTAGGTCTATATTAGTATAGAAAATAGTATTAGTCTAGAGGTTGATATAGAGATAGTAATACTACTAAAGCTTAATTAAGAGGTCTAATAGTCTATAATATAAATAGATATCGATTTAGAGGTTAAATCTTAGGATATTACTACTATTTATAAGGTTTTAATCTAGAATAGAAATAATATATATTTAATATATAGTAATTATTATAGATAAAGAAGAAGAAGAAGAAGAAGAACTATATAACCACGCTAGCTATATATATATAGTTCTACACTAAGTGGTAAGCGAGGTACTAAGTGAGTAGTCGTAGACTAAGTGGTAGAACGTGACAAGTATCTAGGCGCTAGTATCTAGGACCCCTATTTTCGGTCCTACTTTAATTTATGTAGGTAGAATCACATCACCGCCTAGTATTCGGGCCCAGATACTAGTAGCATAGTAGTTAGGGCCGTTGTACAGAGGACAGAGTATAATGCAGGCGCCTCTGCACAGATCTATAGCGCGTCCGTGCAAAACGCGTTCTACGGTTAATTCGAGAAGCCTCTCTCGTCAGGGCCCGCCCAGCGTGGACTCATCTCGCAGCAAGAAAGATAAATTGATATCTAAAAGTACTTGCATTATCTATCCCCCGTAGTAACCATTCCAGTACTAAAACAAGAGTTCTCCCTATGAGTAAGTTGTCATACCGTCTCAATGTACCTTTGTACTTCCCTAATCACCTAAAGTCAGCTAATTACGAGGCTATTCACAAACACAAAACTTACCAATTAGTAACCGCTTCATCCCAAAGCCTAATCTCATGCTCTCTCGTGCCACAGAAATGCTCCACAAACTCATGACCCAAGACTTCCCTGGCAACACTCTCCTTCCTTACCATGACCGCCACGGCCTCCTTCAAACTCTTTGCAAGCTTGATTCTCGTTCCCTCTATATCCTGCAGATTGTTCAACGGTGGTTGTGTCAGCTCTAGCTTCTTCTCTACCCCTCGCCATCCTAGTGATAGAATGGCTGCGAGTACAAGAGGCGCGTTGGTGTCTGCACCTGGGACACGCACTTCGAGTCTTGTAGCTCCAGGCTTCGAAGTAGGTGGGGTGACTAGTCTGATAGAAGCATCCCGATGCTCTAGACCCCAGGAGAGAGTAGTAGGGGCCCAGAAGCTGTGAGTAAAGCGCTTATAGGAGTTGATCGTAGGAGCGAGAAGAGGCATGATATCTGGAAGACCTTCGAGGAGACCAGCAAGGAAATGTCGGCCTAGATCTGACAGATGCCTAAGCTCCTCCCATGGAGCATCTTTGTCCTCGGCGCGAAAGAAGAGATTCTTCGAGTCTTGGTCCACGAGAGAGATATGGAGGTGGCCGCTACAACCAGCTACGCCTTCCCGGGGTTTGGCCATAAAGCAGGGCGTAATTCCGTGCTCGGTCGCTACTGATTTGACGAGGTATCTGTTGTTGTGAGCAGGCTTATCTAGGCCTTTGAGGGGTAAGAAGACTGACTTGAATAGTACAGCTCTATCTGCCATTTCTTTAACCTCGCAATATGCTAATGCAGCCTCATACACTCCGGGGCCAACCTCAGCATGCCAACCTTCAATATTGGTGTCAAATTTCTCGCATGCATCGAGTATTCCGTAGTAGTATTCCTTATGTTGCACAGGCCTTGTCAAGCTATAGCAGAACGAATCATCCGTAAGCGATGGCAATAGAGTAACCGGGTTGTCTCGAAGGAAAGCCGAAACGGAAGCGGTTGGATTGTTGGCAGTAACAGGCGTTCGAAAATTGAAGAACTCATATTCAACTACAAGGATGAGGTTAGCTAGAATGAAAAAAATGTTTAGGTACGCTATAGTCTACCTCCAGCCAGTGCCCTTACTCCCTTTGTGTTCAGCTTCTCTACCTGCCTGTTAAGCAAACCTCTCGGGCACGCAATAACAGGATCCATTGTCTCCGGATCATAAAAGCTGACCAAAAAGAAGGGTACATGATCCTCCCACGGAATTCTCCTCATACTACTTAAATCAGGAATCGCGAGAAGATCACGGTATCCGTTCTTCTTGTTGCTAACCCCCAGCTCCTTCACATACATCTTGTCCAGCATGTCCCAGCCAAAGATCACCGAGCAGAAACCAAAACCCTCAGTAACAATAGATAGAAACTTCTTCTTCTGCATCAGCTTGCCGCGGAGTTGACCGTCTATATCGACTCCTGCGATCTTGACTTTGGTATCATTTTCAAGGAGATGAGGGAGATTCTCAGCAGAGACTCCGGCGCCTTTGTGAGATTTCATATCGTGCGTGTTGGTGGCAGGCACTAAAGCGTAGAGAAGTACAAAGAGCTGGTCGCGAGAAGGCCTCAGGAGTGGGATTCGTCTTGTAGCAGCCACAATACGCAAAGGGTAGGGCTACGTTCTGAAAGGGGGCCAAGGAAGAAGAGCACGGAAAAGAAGCAATACTATCCCCACTCTTAAATAATCTCGCAAACTAGATTACGCATAGTGCAAATCCACTCCCTTTAGGTAGAATGTTCTACCACCAACCAAACGTTCAGGATCCTACAATTTCTACGTCCTGCCCAGAACTCTGCCAAAGGCGTGAAGTAATGACTAATCGTTTGTGCCTCTATAGAGCATAGGACTAGGATGTAGAGGAACAAGACTACTTTCGTATAAGCGATCTAGAGGCACAGCGCCGGGACAATAGATGGGGACATAAAATACTTCGTACGATAAAGTCATACGAATAGAGGGTCTACGGGCTTTAAATATGGAGAAGTACGCTGTAGCCAAGCAACGAATAGCCTGTAGATAGGGCTGCACAGGCCTGCTACAGGCTTCCGCTCTCTTAAAGCAGGGCATAGCCCCTGCAACCATTGCTGCGTGCCATTGAACTCGCTAAGCCCTGTAAGCGATCTAGAGGCACAGCACCAGGTTTCACTGCGCCAAGACAATAGGTGGGAAGAATATAAAATACCCCTGTATATAACCCAGGAACAATCCGCATACTACATTGCCCCTGCCCCCCTGACTAACAACGGCACAGCTGCAGTACTTTCCCCTCCCTGTATGTTGGTTATTTAGTGGATCCTTGAGCAGAGTTATCTTAGCAAATCAGAGAGCTCAGAAATTCCCAAAAGCAATTGAGATTGATGGTTTTTAGACCCACTAAATAACCAACATACGGGGCAGGGGATCGTACGAGTACCGGTACGGAGGTACACTACTGTAGGAAACGCGTCCTTACAGGGCCCTGACTACCAACGTCACAGCTGCATTGATGACTGCTTCGGGGTTAGGGTTAGGGTTAGTATCCTTGGTATCGGCGGGTATATTTCCCAGAAGGATTTCGAAAGCAGAAGTGATGATAGCTACGTCTTATTACTGGTACTCGGCGTCCGAGATTTAGTGCCCATATATTCTTCCAACACCAACCGGAAAGAGAGTACAGGTATAGATGGTAAGCAACGTAGTTATCATCAGAGACAAACACTGTGCAGTGCGTCTAATCGTCTCAGTCTGTCTGTGTGCGATGCATCTGACCCTCTAAGCTCGCAGCCCTTCACCGGACCACGATGAAGGCAACCGAAGAAGCACTAGACAGCCCCAAACCATTACGAATCTTGATGCTCCATGGTGAATACCCAATCCTACAGCTACGCACCGTATACACCTTAACTGACATGTTAGCTAGGATATGCACAATCGCCTTCTTTGTTTAAGATCAAGGCGAAGCCTATCGAGGAGTCGGTCCGCAATGCCTTTGCTGATCATCGACCCGTCTCATTCCACTACCCATCCGCCCCTATCGAGCTCCTGTACGAGGACCAGCATCTTTACAACAACAACTTTAGCCGATCACTAGACGATGGCTTTCTAGACGAATGGCTCCCATCTTCACGCACACCTCCCTATATGGGGCAGATGTTAGCATGGTGTCGCAGTAATGATTTCGGCCAGAACATTAGCATCGATGCTGCCTTCGACCGCATTGCCGAACTGATCAAGGCCGAGGGGCCATTTGACGGTGTCATCGGCTTCAGCCAGGGAGCCGCGACTGCTTGCTGCGTAGCATCTCTCTTAGAGACTGAGCGCAAAGTGGCCTTCGATGTCTATGAACGAAGTCGTGGTGGCATGCCGTATCCTGCCTCGTTCCTCAAAGACGACGGTAGGGAGCCCATCCAGCCGCCATTCCAGTTCGTCGTCAGCTTCGCCGGCATCCACATCTCGCACGACAGATATACAGCGTTTTACACGCCCCAAATCATGACGCCCCTCCTGCAATTCGTCGGTGTCGTAGATACCTTTGTTGAGGAGTCGGCATGCCTCGCCCTTGTCGACAAGTTCGGCGGCGCCACAACCACCATTTACCACCCGGGTTCGCACATCATGCAGGTCCAGAGGATTTACCTTGCAAAGCTGGTCAATTTTCTCTTGCAGGCGCTGTCCGGGAATCTGGCTTTGGGGCACACAGATGACACTCAGGAGGAGGCCGCCGTGGAGCAGAGCTCGCGGCGGCGACCACGTAGGAAATGGCGTCGGCGTTTGCGGTATTCTTTATGCTAAATGAATCATGATTTTACGTCTAGCTAGACTGAGACTGAATGGTTATTTGCCATGACCGTGAGAAATGATGTATGAAATATAGAATCAACATTATCTCTCCAACAGCCAGCAAGTAGTACATGCAAACCAACATGAAATGTCACATGTCCTGTGATAAGCATGGTCAGACAGCTCAACAACTATTTTTGTATTAATGTTCAAACGTAGTTGTTAGTACAAGGCCATCGATTTATATATACAATAATATGAATATAACCCTAACTACCCAATCTACTACTCAAATATTCATTGCAATAAGCGACCGCTCATTAGTAGTTGATATTAGCACTTGGATAGGAAAATGTGTGAAGTTTACATCGTTCTGTCCATCGCTTGTGTTATTTCCGGGCCTATAACCTCCGTCCTGCCCAAAAGGCTAGCATTACAACCAAATGCTAGGTTGTAATGTAATAGGCTATATAAAGCATTTAAAATTACGTTCAAAAAGTCTTTGTGTATACCCCACTTTTACACTAAAACTCTCTTTATATATCTACTTATATAACTTTAACTTAGGCTATAAGTATATCTAAAAGTTTAACTAGTAAGTATTTTTAGTATTTAAAGTAGACTTTCCTATATTATATTTTAATTATATCTAATAGTTAGTATAGGAAATAGGAAATAATTAAGGGTAGTAGTTTTTTAAGTGAATTTTAGTATAAAACTAGTAAATTATATACTCCTCTTACTTCTAATTACTATTAATAAATCCTAATAGTCTATAATTTTAATATAAATATATAATATTATAGGTAACTATCGAATAAATAAGTCTAGTATAAAGATTTTAATTAATTATCTCTTCTTTACTATAAACTTTTAAAGTGTTAGGTATGAGTTTTGGTATAAAAGTGGGTATGTATAAAGACTTTTTGAATACTATTTTAATCATTCAGGCAGAATGACACTTGCAGCATAGAAATCATCACCAACTGTTTCACAGGAAGAATATATAACCCCACAATCATATAACTGCAATCTTTGTCCTTAGACTATCAAATTAAAAGTATTTTCAACGTCATATAATATCTACATCTAACTAAACACAAATGGGGAAAAGTCTAGCGAAAGCCTAGCGCTTGAGTGCACTCTGTAACAAGAGCATTTGGGCCTGCTCCGTAGGCAGGTTAACAATATCATCGACATTGACATGGAAGCCCTTTTGTCGTAAGTGTACCGCAAGCTGAGTCGCCTTCCCAAAGTCTCCGCCGAGTTCAAAAAAGGAGGAGCTTGCAGCTTGTTCTGTCTTGAAAGACCGTCCCGGATTCAGAATCTGGTCCCATGCAGTCTTGATCTCTGTGAGTAAAGCTGGATCGTGTCCTTCGTTCGTGGCCGCTTCCAGTACTTGTAGCGGTGACTCGTGTTTGACAGATGGCGAAGGTCCTGCTGAGTTCTTATAGACGGCAGTAGGACAAGTTTGTCGTGGTCCGAGAATCCTCTGTATGTCGGAAATGCTTGAGTAGGGTTCTGCGATGATCTTTTCGATCGTCATGTGTAGTTTGTCGAGCAGCTCCTTGGCATATCCGTGGTCGATGATTTCGCTAGCATAGAGAATCTCAATATCGAAATGCTCACCCCTGCCACGGGAGACAATCTTGACATCTACAAGATCTTCAGCCGAGTCTAGGTGGCCCTGGTCATAGCTGTTTCCCTCCAAAGTCATCCGCAATGTACTTGGGATGTTATGATGCGCAACCACGGTATGAAGGCGTGGACAAGGCGCCCATTGCGTACACTTTCTGATAATTTCTTGGAAGCCTAGTGACTCGAATGCAATGCTATCAACTTGCTCATCATACAAGTAGCGTAGGACATCTGTGGCTTTCTGTTGTGGAGGCACTGTGATCCTAATAGGCACATAGTTGATGCACGCGCCAACAATGCTTCCAGCAGAAGGGAATGATGCCGTGTTCCGTCCAGTAATCAATTGCCAGTAGACGATATCTGACTCGCCGGCAACATGTCCAAGAACGATTCCCCAGGCAGCCTTGAGAACCATAGCGAATGTGGTACCCTCCGGTAACATGTGGCTAGGAGAGATGGTGATCGACCCTGCTACCGAAATTTCTGTGGGCTTGACGAGTGTGCTTGTATCGGAGATGACTGATGTTATTGTGCTACCCTCTAAGACTCTTCTCCAATATTGGATGCCAGAGCTACGATATTGAGGGCCCATGATTGAAGATGTGAATTCTACAAAACTTGGGCCTATGGAAAGAGCTCGGTTATTGTAGGCGTCTTGAAGACCTTTGAATATGATTGGCAAGCTGACCCCATCGTATAGAGCATGAGAAATACGCATGATAATTCGGTGATGCTGACTGTCCGTCCTCTTCAGCAAACCAAAATGAACAAATGGCTCTCCAAGAGCTTGCTTGTGATAAAAGTGATTATTTTGCAGTGCAGTCGTGAAGGCGGGCAATTCGAGCTCCGTTTCAAAGACATCGAACTTACAATCCAGATTCTGAAGAACAACCTGCACCATAATGTCCTCGTGGAGCACGAACGTAGTACGCAGGATGTCAAATTGGGCCACTAGTCGCGAGAAGCTTGCTTTCAACCGGTCAACATCCAGAGGGCCATGACCGTCAAGGAACATGTAAGTTAAGGACATTTGCGAATCTGACAGTGCTCCAGCAACGAAGAAGGTTTGCATGTCTGTTGCTGGGATAATGTCGACGATATTCTTCCGACTAGTGCCAATAAACGGACATATCCTAGTTTGTAAGAAGTCTTCCGTGTCATCAACATCCAGGAGTGAGAATGGAGTATAGGATGCCGCACCATACTCTGTCACATTGGTATTGGTAGCCGCGCAACGTGCCAAGTCAACGAGGGTTGGATGACGGAATATATCGGCCACAGCTAGCGAAATTTGGCTGTTGCGAGCAAGAGAGATGACTTTCATGGCAGCAATAGAATCGCCACCCAGGAAAAAAAAGTTGTCTTCGGCCCCGATACTCTCTTTGGAAATCTCCAGTGCCGCACTCCAGAGAGCTTGCAGTTCTTTCTCCATGCCCTTTCCTGGTCTCCGCTTGAGAATATTGGTGAATCGATATGCTGCCACTTGCTCGTCGCTGAGAGTCTTGGCTAGTTGTCGCAGACTTTCCCGGTCTAGCTCTCCATTCACATTGACCGGTAGTATAGTCAGCGGAACATACATGGAGGGTACCAGGTGCAGAGGAAATGAAGCTGTTATGGAAGCCTTCATATTTTGCAGCTCAAACTGGACTGATTTGGACATCGGCAACAGAAGTTTCTGGAGGTTGTCCGATTTGCCTGCTACACTGGGCATGCTACCCATGAATGCCGTTAGGACGTCTTTGCTCTGATTTAGGGATGGGATGAGCTCTATGCAAACGCTCTGTGTCTTGGGAAACTTGCTCCGGATATGGTACTCAATCTCAGCTATCTCAACGCGTTGACCGTGAAGTTTGATCTGGTTGTTTTTACGACCATGATAGATGAGTGAACCGTCCGTCATCTGATGTACCAAATCTCCAGTTTTGTACATCAGGCGACCTTGGCCGCTCCCTTCACGAGTTATCTCCGAGTTGAACTCATGTAGCCATGGTGGGTTTTTGATGAAAGCAGCATCCGTTTTTTCAGGGTCGTTTAGATATCCACGGGCAAGAAGTGGGCCCTCAATGACCAGCTCTCCAACCGTTCCCATGGGAGATAATCGCTCATGATTTGATGGATCCACCACCCAAAACAGGCATGCTAAGGGATGGCCGATATTAGACGTAAGCTTTGGATCCTTGAGTGGTTTGCTACAACTCAAGCTGATCAAGCATTCAGAATGCACCAGTGAACCGTATATCGTCGTGCCATATGGTGCCCAGGTTTCGACTAGTTCTGGCTTGACTGCTTCCCCAAGCAAAATCAGCGTCTTCAGATGAGACAGCTTTTCTGGTTGCAAAAGGGATGCCTCAGTAGACGTAGTAGCGATACAGTTGCCGTTCAGACTGCGAATGGCATCCGTCAGACTTTGGTCCTCGGGTATCACGCAGACGCATGCACCGCGTTGGAGGGCCATGAAAATATCTTGAATGCTGAACATAGATGTGTACGAAGAAGACTGAATAATGCTGGTTGTAGTCCCGATCCCGAAGGCTTTTGCATGGGCCATCATGATTGTAGACAGAGAATTGTGCTGTAAAACCATCCCCTTCAGATCACCTGTACTTCCACTAGTGTAAAAGATAAAGGCTGCATTATCAGGCGTGATAGAAGTGTTCGAAAAATTGCTCTTGACATCCGGCAGCATATCGAACAATGAAGCGTCTACGGCGACAACGGAAGCAAGAGACTCAAAACGATGGACGTATTGTGGTGTAGCAAGTATTGTCCGACCCATAGCCTCTACATCTCGAATGACAAGCTTAAGACGGGTTGTGGGATAACTTGGATCAATAGATACACAAACACCACCAGCCTTGAGGACGGCTAGCTGGGCAACTATTGTCCAGGGGGACTTGTCGAAGCACAAAGGCACTTTTACCTCAGGCCCCACACCATGCTCGGTAACAAGGTAAGAGGCAAGACGTGATGCCAGATGATTGAGCTTTTGATATGTCAAATCCAGGTCCCTTGAGCGGAGGGCCGAGGCGTTTGGAGAAGCTTGGGCTTGCTGGTCTATTATTTCATGGACACATGCGTGCATGATGTCGGGTACTTTGCCATTCCATGCGAGTATCTTCTGGATATCTTTCTGACCTGCCACACTGACGTCTCCAACAGTCTTGTGTGCTGCCTTCTCCGTAGTGAACTGGTCAATAACGTGCTGGAAATGATCCACCATGGCCTGCATCTTCTCCTTCGCGATAATTGCTCCATCGTAACGTGCCTCAACTGAGACGTGGCTCTCGCTGATGCTGCACTCCACCACCAGAACGTAGGAATCGAAGTCTTGGGCCGCAGATGGGATTGATTGCAGGCTGAGAAACGATTCTGCATTTCCTTGCTGGGTAGCCGGTTGTACTACAAACAGGTGGTTGAAGTCGGAGTATACTTCTGATCCCAGCCTTCGAATGTTTTGCAGGCCCGTGTGCTCAAAAGGCATCATAGCAATCGCCTGTTGCTGGACGTCGTCAAGGTAAGCTGCTACAGTCTGCTCTCGATTCACGTGTATCCGGATCGGCACTGTAGTAATTGTTGGTGCAATCATTTCCATAATACCTGGCACAGGCGCATTACGGCCTGACAACGTAGAGCCAAAGATCACCTCATCGGACTCTCCGTATTGGGCGACCACTAACGCCCAGGCTGCACGAAGCACAGTCGAGGTCAAGAAGTCGGTCTGGGAGTGTTCCATTTCCATAACCACTTGTCTGACTGTGTCATTCGCTCGCGGTTGATATGTGACAGACGGAAGGGCTGGGAAGATGGCTGGTGGATCACCGCCAAGTTGTGATCGCCAGTAATTATGAGTTGCATCGTTGTGTGTTGCACCGATATGTTGAATGAAGCGATTATAGGGAGTAGGGCTTGGGACGGGAATCTCCCGATAAATGTCCCGTAGCTGATTGAAGAGGACCTGAGCACTCCATCCGTCATATGTTGCATGATGTGCAGTCCAGACAAACGAGGGTCTACCTTCGCTATCCTTTGCGACGGCATACCGAATTAGCGGCTTGCCATATGACATCGGAATCTCTTGATCTGCTCTCAGGTATTCATCGAGAGAAGAGCTTCTATGGAAAGATATCTGCTCTCGGACAACGACCTGAAGACACTTGCTGTCTTGACTTGGAAGAATGCGTGTTCGCAGAATAGGATGGAGATCTACAAGCTTTGTCCATGCTGCTATGAATTGCCCTACACCTATCGATTCGTGCAATTGGAAGACCTTTCGACTAATGTAGGCCTTGGACTGACGTGCTGTGCTGATGATCATAAGTCCCTCTTGCAATGGTGTACAAGGATAGATATCTTCGATCTGCTCTGGCGAGATATTGCAGTCCGCTGCAATCTGTCGAAGATCATGGGCGTGTTCTGCTGCTATCTCATCAGGGTGCTTGGGTCCGCTGCCATCTAATCCTCTCCAAAGCACGAATCGCGACACTTCCAACTCTGCCTCCACATCTGGAGACGAAATTGTCGCAACTTTTGCCATCTCATGAAGCTTTGGGTGGCGGAAGATATCAGTCACCGTCAGCATTATATTCCCCATGCGACGTGCTGCTGCTACCAAGCGCATTGAAGCCACCGAGTCGCCCCCAAGTTGGAAGAAATTGTCATCGACACCAATTGTAGATGGTGCAACACCCAAGGTCCGGCTCCAGAGCTGTACGAATTGTTTTTCCATCTCTGTATCTGGCTGACGATGGATGCCAGCCCTGTGGAGCCTATACAGAGCTAGCTGTTCGCCTGGAATGGTGCTGAGAAGCCTGTGCAGACTACCTCGGTCCAGCTTTCCAGACGGGTTCACTGGAAGCTTCTTCAGTGGAACATACGTAGATGGAATCATGTAATCGGGAAGCGAGTTAAACAAAGATGCTTGAATTTTGCGCAAGTATGCACGCAATGGCTTCGACATTAGAAGCAAAGTGCTGTCGCCATTAGAAATGTCGCTTATACTGGAGTCGGTGATAGTTTTTGTTAGAACAACCTCAAGGAAAGCCGTCAAGATTTTCCTAGCTGGATAGTCGACGTGCGCAATCAGCTCCACAGCGACAGTAACAACAACTATCTCAGGTTCTTCAGAGCCATGGGTCCGTACGCTAGCCCTCATGCAATGCTCGATCTCCGTCATCTCAACGCGCTGTCCCCGGATCTTAACCTGCCTGTCCTTGCGGCCAATATAGATAAGAGATCCATCGCCATCGTCAGAGTATCGTGCCACATCTCCAGTTCTGTACATCCGCCGACCCTCGCTTAGGCCGTGCTTGAAGACCCATGATGGATCTGTAATGAAGGTAGAAGCTGTCTTTTCTGGGTCATTCAAGTACTCTCGCCCTACGATTGGACCCTCGATCAACAATTCTCCTATTGCGCCGATGGGAGATAAGTGATTGTAGTTGGATGGGTCGACTACCCATAAGCGGTTGGCCGGTAGTGGGTGTCCCATCTGCGATGCTTGCCAGGGCTGTACAAGTGGTTGGCTACAGGACGCGGTAATAGAGCATTCGCATGGCCCATAGGTGTTGAAAATAGATGCATGTGAGCCCCATGCACTGATCACTTCCGGTTTCACAGGTTCACCTGTAAGGACAATGGTTTTCAGGTTCGGCACGTCGATAGGTGTAATTAGAGAGAGAACAGTTGACGTCAAGTCGGCGAAATTGACATTCAGGTTGCGGAGTGCTGCTGCGAGGTCGTTCATGCGTTCGTGCTCGGACAAGACACAGACACAAGCCCCACGCTGCAGACTTGTCATAATGTCTTGTATACTCACATCAAAAGTGTACGCAGCAAACTGCGCAACTCGAGTTTGAGGACCGATCCCAAATGCCGGACCGTGAGCTTGCGCACTAGTGACCAGAGAGCTATGCTCTAGAACGACCCCTTTCGGGACGCCTGTGCTACCAGAGGTATAGAGGACGAAAGCGGCGTCTCTGGGCTGGGCTCTATACTCGTGTACTGGAGCAGTATCAGAAATGGCTGGAATTTCATTGAATAGGGATTCCTCGATCTTGATTATAGCACTGGCCACACCAAAAGCTTCAAATCTTTCCTCAAACTGTGGCGCAACGAGCATTACGCTAACATTCACATCCTGCAGAATGACCCTGAGTCTATCGGTAGGATGGGTATAGTTCAATGAGACGCAGGCGCCGCCGGCCTTCAAAACTGCCAACATTGATACGATCGCCCATTTGGACTTTTCAAAGCACAGAGGTACTATAACCTTGGGACCCACACCAAGGGTGACGAGGTGTGTGGCAAGCTGTGCTGCGAGTTTATTAAGCTCGCCATACGAAAGATCTCCATCCCATGAACACACTGCTGGCCGGTCTGGATGCGTGAATGCCTGGCGCTCTATGGTCGTGTGTATGCAGTCGTCTATTTGCTCCAGGATCGTATTTGTCTCCGGTAACGATCTATTCCACTCCAAGATGTTTTTCACATCTTTAGGTCCTGCTTCGCCTGTTTGCCGCAGAGTTCTGTCTCCTCCATCCTTGCTAGTGAGCTGGGTGATAACATGCTCCAAGTGACTCAACATCCTATCCATGTGGGTTGAGGAGATCGCATCAGTATCAAAACGAGCTTCTATAGAAACCCCGCTATCTCCTATACTGCACTCCATGACTAGTGCATACAAGTCATAGTCATCGGCCTCCACAAAGTCGCTTTGTTGTTCCTTCAGGAAACCACTCTGCCCCTGCTCGTTACGCTCGGAATCTGGCTGTAGGAGGAGCAAATGACGGAAGTCGAGGAAGCGACGGATATCTGGGCTAAGGCGACTGATCGTTTGCAGCCCAGTATGCTCGAATGGAATCATATCTATAACTTTCTGCTGAGTCTCTTTCAGAAAGTCGTTGACTGTCTGGGCAGGATCCACCGAAAATTTCATCGGTACGGTGGCGAGCGTGGGTGCCACAATACCCATAATTCCTGGGACCGGGGCGTTGCGCCCCGATAGAGCAACAGGAAACACTACACAACGGGAGTCGGTGTACTGCGCAAGGACGATGGCCCAAGCAGCCTGCAAGACTGTAGGAAGAAGGATATTCATGGATTGCTGTTGCTGGTTCCGCGTGGTAGCCACGAATCTATGCATTCGATCTTGGGGCTTGGCATGATCTGTCATCGAGGTTGCCCTAGGGGAAGGTGGGAATTGGGAAGCATCTTCACCACCGAGTTGTGAACGCCAGTACTCCTCGGCTTCTTTGGCGTCTTTGCTGATAATGTACTGAATGAATCGGTTGAATGGAACGGGTGGAGATATCGAATTCTGGTTGCCTTTGTATATTATTTCCACCTGCTGGAACAACGTTCTGGCGCTCCAGCCATCGTACACTGCATGGTGCGCCGTCCAGACGAAGCACTTTCCAACGCCGTGTTCTAGGATAGCAAATCGAGTAAGAGTTTGGCCAAATCCCATGGGTCGTTGATCATCCTCGAGGTACTCTTTTAGAGACCCGGTCTTGTGCCAGTAGAGCTGGTCTTTGATTACCACCTGCAAACAAGTACCATCTCGACCCTGTGCTGGAATGATGCGTGTTCGGAGTATGGGATGCATGTCGACCAATATGGTCCACGCTTCGATGAAGCGACTGATGTCTATCGATTCGTCTAGGGAGAATATTCTACGAGCCATATAGGCTTTTTCTTGCCGCGCTGAGATAGCCATCAACCCTTCCTGAAGTGGTGTGCAGGGATATATATCCTGAATCTGGTTTTGGGACACGCCGCACTCTAGCGCTATAGCTTGCAATGATAAAGGCTCGGCACCTGGAGACGACTTCCATAACGCGAAGGCCTCTATGTCGACCACCGTATCTTCCTCTTCATCCAAAATCCGAGCCAAGGCGGCCATGTCGCACAAGCTCCGTGAATTAAAAACATCAGTCACTGTCAGCAGGACTTTTGCGTTACGACATGCTGCAACCAGGCGCATTGCAGCCACGGAGTCGCCGCCCAGACGAAAGAAGCTGTCGTCTCTGCCAATGGCGAGTACAGGAACGTGGATGACCTGGCTCCAGAGAGTCTGCAACAGCTTCTCCATGTGCGTTTCTGGTTGGCACTTAACAGAATCTGTGAGGCTATAGGAGGCAGCTTGCTCCGGGTCAAAGTTTCTGGCCATCTCGTTGAGAATGCGTCGGTCGAGCTTCCCATTGACATTCGTTGGGAAGCGCTCCAGGAGGACATACATCGTTGGTATCATGTACGATGGGAGCGACGCCATCAGGGTCTTCTCGGTGGCGCGCAGCTCCGCTTGCAAGGCCTCGGAGATGGGAAGAGGAACATAGCCCGATGCTAACTCCTGCTCGACACCGACTTCCAAGAATGCTGTCAAGGTTTCGATCTCAGGCCGATCTGCCGACCGTATAAGCTCCACGGCAACGGCAACAGTGTCTCGCGGCGCACAAGTCGAGATGTGGTATTCGATTTCAGCGATCTCTACACGTTGGCCCCGGATCTTCACCTGCTTGTCCTTGCGGCCAAGATACATGAGATGGCCTCGGTCGTTGTAACGCACAAGATCACCCGTCTTGTACATGCGGTGACCTGCACCCAAGCCGAGATCATAAACCCATGCTGGGTCTGTGATAAATGCGGCGTTGGTCTTCTTCTGGTCGTTGAGATAGCCGCGCGCTAGTAAGGGACCTTCAATAAGGAGTTCTCCTATCATGCCCACGGCGTTCTGTTCAGGATCTCAAAGTCAGTATTACTTCTTCTTTTAGGATGGTTCAGTAAAGCAAGAGAGAGCAAGACATGATCCAGGTGCTGCGAAGCGTGCCTTAGGAGCTGCACTTGTCTCGCTAGTCTTGAGGCTGCTTGTAGTAGGATATCTCTCCTCCGAGAATACGTACCAATCTGTCAGGGCTTCTAGGGTCAACGATCCAAAAGTGATTCGCCATAGGGCCGCCGATAATCGAAGCCTGCTCGGGATCAACAAGCTTGTCACTGCATGAAGAATTGATGCAGCACTCCGAAGGTCCATAAGAGTTGTACAGTGTTGCGTGTGGGGCCCAAGTTCTCACTACATCAGCCTTGACAGGCTCCCCTACCAGGATGAGAGTCTTGAGTTCTGGGAGGTCCTTTGGAGAGAGCATTTGAGCCACAGTCGAGGTCAGATCTGCAAAATTCACCCGAAGGCGCTGCATAGCCCCTACTAGGTCAGACATGCGGTCCTCTTCCGAGATCACGCAAATGCAGGCTCCCTGCTGTAGACTAGCAAATATGTCTTGGATGCTGGCATCAAAGGAATACGCCGCGAACTGTACTACTCGCGAAGAGGGGCCAATGCCAAATCTTTTGGAAAGCGCAATGAGACTAGTGCAAAGAGCTGCATGCTCAAGAACTACACCCTTGGGAACTCCGGTACTTCCAGACGTATATACAATAAAGGCAGCATTTGTCGGCTTGACTGCAGCAGTTTTGTAGCTTGTGATCGGAATAGAGCTCATGTCAGGAGCGCGAATCATAGCCTCACTAATTGCGACCACCTCTCTTCCTGGGCACTGAAAGCGAGCAACGTGCTGGGGCGCCACGAACATGAGGGTCGCTTCGACGTCCTGAATAATCGCTTCCAGCCGTGCAGGCGGATGCGAAGGATTGAGATTGACGCAAACGCCACCCGCTTGTAGCACTGCAAGCTGCGTTACTATCGCCCATGTCGACTTGTCGAAGCAGAGTGGGACCTTGACCTCTGGGCCTACGCCCCGAAGCATGAGGTAGCGCGACAGACGCGTTGCCATTTGACTCAGCTCGCTATATGTCAAGTTACCAGTGGGTTCCCATGATGCGATTGCCTGAGCGTTAGGACTAGCGAGGACCTGCTTCTCGACCAGGTCGTGAATGCAAGCGTCTACTGTAGCTGGCATCGTCGTGTTCCATGCCAAGATAGTCTGCACGCTCTCGGCGCCAGCACTTCTAACTTCCCCGAGAGAGACACTGTCCTGTGCAGTGGACAGCTGGGATGCGACGTGTGCAAAGTGCGATAGGATGACCTGCATCTGATTTGTCGGGATGACAGTATCGTCGAAGCGAGCTTCTACCAAGACATCCTTGTCCACGCCGACACTGCACTCTAGAACTAGAGCGTAGGAGTCGAAGTTCTTGATTTGCGACGGCATGGCCTGGACACCAAATAAGGTAGTAGCCTCTTCCTGTTCTACTCTGGGCTGGACCACAAATAGGTGCTTCAAGTCGAGCACGTCCTGTTGTTCAGCATTAATAAAGCCGCGGATATGCTGTAAACCAGTATGCTCATAAGGTATCATGTCAAGTGCCTGCCGACCAATGTTGGCTAGGTAATCGCCCGTCAGCATTTCGTGGTCGACACGCACGTGGACTGGCACAGTAGTAATTGTAGGGGCAACCATATCCATGATCCCGAGCAGTGCGGTGTTCCGGCCAGAGAGAGTGACGCCGAAGACGATATCTTCGGAATCCACATACTGTGCAATGACCGTCGCCCAGGCGGCGCGGAGGATCGTGGATGGAAGGACACTCGTTCTAGGGACGATGCTGAATGCCTGCCGTAGTACTGCATTGGCCTGGGGTTGATAGTGAGCAGATGGAAGTATTGGGAAACCTGTTGGGGGCTGGCCATCGAACTGAGATTGCCAGTATCGTTCTGTGCCCGGAGCATTGACAGCGTCACGGAGATTCGCAATAAAACGGTTGTATGGCGCTGGCTTGGGAATTGAACGTCCAAGATATACTTGTTCCAGTTGCTTGAAGAGAACTTGAATACTCCAGCCATCATATACCGCATGGTGGGCAGTCCAGACAAACGAGTATCCAGATGTACCTTCAATAACGGCATATCGAGTGAGGGGATGCCCAAAGGGCATTCCGAGTTCCTTGTCTCGCTCGATATATTCTTGAAGCGATTCCTCCCTACACCATGAAATGTTCATCGGCTTGATTACTACCTGTAGGCAGCTGTGTCCGCTTATCTCTGCACCAGCTGCAGGAATGATACGGGTCCTAAGTATCGGGTGCACTTCCATCAACTGTTCCCACGCCATCATATATCGCTCAATATCGATAGACTTAGGCAATGAGAAGACTCTCCGAGAAACGTAGGCTTCATGCTGGCGGGCGGTCAGTGCCACGAGGCCCTCCTGTAGTGGCGTACAAGGATATATATCCTCAATCATTTCTGTCTCAACATCACATTGCTTGGCTACTTCCTGCAGATTGCCATCTGCTTCTGACCCTGTCCACAGCGCAAATGCCTCGATATGCTGTTCGGGCTCATCCTCTGCCACAAATGGCTCAACATGGAGTGTTAGGTCGCAGAGCTTGTGGTGCTCAAATATCTCAGCCACTGTCAACGCGATGTTCGCTTTCCGGCCCGCAGCCACTAGCCGCATCGCTGCCACAGAATCGCCTCCGAGTTGGAAGAAGCTATCGTCGAGGCCAATAGTATCAACATCGATCGAGAGAATTCGGCTCCAAAGCGCACACAACTGGAGTTCCATCTCTGCTTTCGGCTTGCGCTTGTCCATCTGCGAGACCGCGAGTCCGTAGAGTGACAGCTGCTCATTGCTAAGGTCGTTGACGATCTGTCGTAGGACGTTACGGTCGAGCTTTCCTGACGGGTTTGTCGGAAGTCGGCTTAGTGGGACATATCTAGATGGAATCATATACGCTGGCAGAGATCTGCTCAGGGAGGTTTCCACGTTCCGTAATTCTGTCCGTTGGGATCTCGAGAGTGGAAGAAGCATCTTGTCAAAGCCCTCAGCAAATGCCACGGGGCCTGCCTCCTGACCCTGCGCCGTAGAAGGGCCAATGAAAGCTGTTAATATTTGCCTGTCGGGGTCTCTTGTCAGAGTGATAAGTTCTACCACGATGATAGAGCTGGAAAACTCATGAACTATGGCATTCTTCAGGGCGCGCTCTATCTCGGCAATCTCGATACGTTGGCCATGAATCTTGATCTGCTTGTCTCTTCGACCAACGTATATTATTGAGCCACCTTCGCCATATCGGACCAGATCGCCGGTCTTGTAGAACCGACGGCTGCTGCCGCTGGTAACCCAAGCTGGATCAATGATAAAGGCAGCCCTCGTCTTCTCTTCGTCATTCAGGTAGCCACGGGCTAGGATAGGGCCTTCAATTAACAATTCCCCCGTGGCCCCAATTGGACACAACTGATTGTGGTCCAATGGATTAGTTATCCAGAGATAGTCTGCCCCAGGGATTGGCCCACCAACATTAGGAGCCTGTTCGGGGCGTAGAAGCCTTGGAGTGACTGTAGAGTTGATAGAACATTCTGAATGACCCAATGAATTGAAGAACACCACGTGTGGCGCCCAAATCTGGATGAGCTCTGGCTTGAGCAGCTCTCCACCGGTAATCAAAGTCTTGAGGAGAGGGACATCCTCCGGACGTAGTAGTGCTAGTACAGTCGGGGTGAAGGCTGCATGATTGACTTTTAGCCGGTTCATAGCCCCAGCAAGGTCATTCATCTTCTCATGGTCGGATATTACACATACGCATGCGCCCCGCTGTAACGTGGTGAAAATATCCTCGATGTGAGTGTCGAAGGTATAGGCCGCAAATTGTAGCACCCGGCAGGAAGGATGGACGAGGAAAGCGGCGCCGTGGGCCTGGGAACTAGTACAGATAGACTCGTGCGTTAGTACCACTCCCTTGGGTACCCCGGTGCTCCCTGAAGTGTAGATTACAAAAGCTGCATTCTTGGGCATGACAGAAGTGGAAGCGGGTCCCTCTCTAGCCGGTAGGTTGGACATAACGGAGGCGTCGATGTGAAAGAGGGAAAGGTTAGGCACAAGGGTCTGGAACTTGGCAGTGTACTGTGGTGCAATGAGTATTACCTTAGCATTCAGCTCTCCGAGGATCAGTGATAGACGAGTAGCTGGGTGTGCGGGATTGAGTGGGACGCATGCGCCTCCAGCTTTGAGAATTGCCAACTCTGCTATGATGGCCCAGGGCGATTTATTGGAGCATAGGGGGACCATTATTTCGGGGCCTACTCCGAGGCTTACTAGATGATGGGCCAGCTTCGATGCGAGGCTGTCGAGCTTAGCATAGGTGAAGTCTCCTTCCCATGAGCTGATAGCGACGGCATTGGGTTGTTGAATAACCTGCCGCTCGATGACAGTATGGATGCAACTCTCCAATGCTTTTGGTTTAGCATTGAGATCGTTCCACAGCAGGATTTTCTGCATGTCAGCCGTGCCCGCTGTGCAAATATCGTTCAAGGTCCACACCTCTTCCTCTCCAAAGTGCTTATTCAGTTGACAAATCAGGTGGTCAAAATGACCAAGAATAGTCTCCAACTCTGTCGTTGCGAGCATTGCAGGATCGTAGCGAGCATCGATGGAGACATAACCGTCCACGATGCTGCACTCAACTACCAACGTGTAGGAGTGGAAATCTTTCGGCTGTGACTGGATCTCTCGCAGGTTGAAAATTCCAGTACTGCTAAAACCCTCACTGTCGCCCTCGCCTTCGCGCTCCTCCACCCCTAGACCTGCTGGCTGAAGTATAAGAAGATGTCTAAAGGACAGCGCCTGGCGAATTTCAGGTGTCAATCGGCCGATGGCCTGCAGTCCCGTATGCTCATAGGGCATCATCTCGCCAGCCTGCCGCTGCACCTCTTCTAAGAAGTCATCCAAATTCTGACTGCGATCGATGCGCATTCTTATTGGGACCGTAGTCAGTGTCGGAGCTGCCAGTTCTAAGATGCCTGCCACAGGCGCATTACGGCCTGATAAGGTTACAGGAAACACGACCTCGGATGCATCTGTATATTGTGCTAGAACGAGTCCCCACGCCGCTCGAACGATGGTTGAGGTTATAATGTTTGTTTTCTTGCTGCGGGCGAGAGATGTGAGTCTTTGTATGCGTCCATTTGGATGAGGCCGATACTTTTCCGGAATGGTAACGGCTGGGAATACGGTCGGCAGTTGGCCCGTCAGCTGGGAGGTCCAATAGTTGGCGGCATCGTCAGTCGCTGCGCTGTTGAGATATTGGATGAATCGATTGTATGGGATTATTCGCGGAATACTGCTCCCGCTATATAGTGTAGCAACCTGCTGGAAGAGTGCTCTGGCACTCCATCCATCATAGATGGCATGATGAGCTGTCCATACAAATGACAGCATCCCGGTATCAGAGGACCGAAGCAGAGCATACCTAGCAAGGGGGTCTCCGAATGACATTGGCAGCTGCTCATCTTGCTCTAGATACGCATCCACAGACTGGGACAACAAAGGTTTGCACCACTTGAGGTCTTCTTTCACCACTACCTGCAGCGAACGTGACTGTTTCACACACTCCTTCCGTGCTAGCACGATACGAGTGCGCAGGATAGGATTGACCTGGGCTATGCGTGCCCAGGAAGCTTCGAAACGTGGCTGATCGATGAAGGGTAGCAGCTCGAAGACACGCCGCGAGACATACGCCCTTTCATGTTGCGCGGCGATCACCATCAGTCCTTCTTGCAACGGAGTACATGGATAGATGTCTTCAATCTGATCTTTGTCGATACAGCACTCTGCTGCTACCTCTACCAACCAGTCCGAAGCCTCATCCACCTCTTCCCACAGTGAAAATGGCGGAATCGCCGTCTGGAACGAGTTGGGTGTATTGGATTCGGCTGCTATGGCCATGTCGCACAGCCTCTGGTGGCGGAAAATATTGGCAACTGTGAGAGCGATTGGCATGGCGACTTCACGGCAGGCAGCCACCAGCCGCATGGACGCGATGGAATCCCCCCCAAGCTGGAAGAAGCCATCGTCGATACCAATCGAGTCTGCTGGGATGTCCAAAATCTCACTCCAAAGGGTTTGGAGCTTCAGCTCCATCTGGGTTGTAGGTTTCCGCTTCACTACCGTCGCGAGCGTGTATGCAGAAATATCCTTGGCGTCAAAGGAAGCAGCAAGCTGTTGCAACTGTTTTCGATCGAGCTTTCCAGACGTATTTAGCGGTAGCCTCCGCAATGGTACGTACATTGCGGGGATCATAAAGACCGGCAACGATGCTGCTAGCGAGGATTGGATGGTCAGGACGCCAGCCTGCAGTGATGATGACATTGGCAGAAGAATTGCCCCTTCGTTGTCGTCCTTAGTAGAGGTGGTCATAGGTAGGAATGCGGTGAGAATCCGTCTATCTGGCTGGCCTGCAGGCGTGATCATCTCAACCGCAGTCGCTTGGATGGTAGGTATATGCGCTTTTACATGAGCGGTGACATGATGCTCAATATGGGGCAAATCGACTCTTTGGCCATTGATCTTGAGCTGGTTATCCTTGCGGCCGACGTAGATGATAGAACCGTTGCTGTCGCCGGCATACCGCACCAGATCTCCGGTCTTGTAGAAACGACGACCACCACCCAGACCGAATTTATACACCCATGCGGGATCTTCGATAAAAACCGCATCTGTCTTTGCTTTATCGTTGAAGTATCCCCGGGCAAGAAGTGGCCCTTCGATGAGAAGCTCACCAATCATCCCAACGCTGCATAGCTGGTCGTGGTTCGATGAATCTACGATCCACAATGTCGTCCCGACTGCAGTTCCGATATTATTAGCCACTATGTTGGGTGTTAATATGGAGATAGAGCTCCAGACGGTGACTTCTGCAGGACCATAACAGTTCATCAGGTGTACCTTGTCGCCCCATTTTGTTACTACCGCCTGTCGAGCGGCTTCTCCTACTAATGCTAGTGTTTTCACAGTCGGGACTGTGTCCGGATCAACAATCTCGGCAACACTTGGAGTTAGGGCCAGCCAGTTGATCCGCATTTTCCGAATTACTCCAACCAGGTCATTGAGACGCTCATCCTCGGACGGGACGCATACACAACCGCCTAGGATAAGAGTGTTGAAGACTTCCGCATTACTTACGTCAAAGCTTGACGCCGCAAAATGGAGGACACGACTGTCTTTACTAAAGCGCATCGTCGAGGCTAGGGCCAAGACCATAGTGCAGAAGGAACGGTGCTCTAGCACAATGCCCTTTGACTTGCCGGTACTACCACTCGTGAACACTAGCACGGCGCTGTTGGTCGGCGATACGGCCGGGCAAGCGTTGCCGACAACGACTGGAAGCGTCTGCAGGAAATGCGGCTCTACGATAATAGCACGTATAGATGAATCGAACAAGTGATGGTATTGAGGGCCAGTGAGGATCAGCCTTGCCTTGACTTTTTTGATAATATCGATATGTCGATTCACTGGGTGCTCGTGGTTTAGTGAGACATATGCGCCTCCCGCCTTTAGAACGGCTAGCATGGCCACAATGCCCCAAACCGATTTGTTAAAGCAAAGCGGAACAATCACTTCAGGACCGACACCGAGACCAGCCAGCCTGTGAGAGAGGCGTGACGCAAGATCGTTCAGCTGGCGATAAGTAAGATCTCCATCCCACGAACATACCGCAGGGGCATCTGGCTGACTCAGTACCTGGGCCTCGACCAGACTGTGCACGCAGCTTTCAACTGGATTCGGCCTTAAGTCGTTCCATTCCAGAATCTGCTGCAGATCTCTCGCACTAGCCCCACCGACATCAATGAGCTTTGTGTCCGCTTTTGCACAGCCCAACAGGGCAAGGGTATCACCAAAAGCATGCAGCATACTTTCCATAAGCGCCGCCGAGACTACGGTATTGTCAAACTGAGCCTCTACCGAGATGCCCTTCTCCACGATTCCGCACTCCATGACTAGGGCATACGAGTGGAAACCTGCGAGATCTGGCTCCTTAGCTTGGAGACCTAACATGCGAGCTTGGCCGTCCTGCTCCATCGCAGGTTGAACCACAAATAGGTGCTGCAGGTTTAGGGCTTGCGTCCGACCATTTGAAGTTTGCGCGCCCCATCGTGCGATAGTTTGCAGCCCCGTATGCTCAAATGGGATCATCTCTACGGCCTGTCTTTGGATCTGCATGAGATAGTCCGCCATGCTCTGCTGCTGGTCGACATGTACACGCAGAGGCACTGTGGTGATAGTTGGCGCGATCATATCCATGATACCAACCAGAGGTGTGTTGCGGCCAGATAGGGTAACAGCGAAGATAACATCGCTGGAATCCACGAATCGGGCGACCACCAAGGCCCAGGCTGCCCGAATCACGGTCGAATCCAGGATATCTACTGAGGCTTGCGCTTCGCGCTTCATACTAAAAAACTGGCGGCAGGTCTCGTTGACTTGGGGTTGGTATGTGGTGGTTGAAGAGGGTGGTGGAAAGGCTGCAGGAAGCTGACTTCCATTATCAAGTTGTGATCGCCAATATTCCTCTGCAGCAGTGAGGTCCGAGTTGACGAGATACTGTATGAAACGATTGAATGGTAGCGTTGGTGCGATAGCACGACCATGATACAGCTGCTCCAACTGCTGCAGAAGTGCTTGGGAGGACCAGCCGTCGTAGACTGCGTGGTGGGCGGTCCACACAAACACAAACGCACTACTTTCATTTCCGTCCCCATCTGCGCCCTGCTTAATAATGCCGTAGCGGCTGAGTGGACCGCCAAACATGATTGGGACCTGCTTGTCTTTCTCTATATATTCTGTCAAGTTTGTATGCCTCTGCCACAAAATCTGTTCTTTGACCACTACCTGCAGTGACGAAGAGGCAGTTCTCGATCCTTGACCTGCGACGATTCGTGTTCTTAGAATGGGATGAAGGTTGACAAGAGTCTGCCAGGCCGCTTGAAAACGGGCCAGGTCAATTGATTCTGGTAGGTCAAACACATTTCGTGAAACGTAAGCATTCTGGTTCGTCGCAAGCACCATGAGGCCTTCTTGCAGAGGTGTACATGGATAGATGTCTTCGATTTGGTCGGGGGTAACATTGCATTCCGCTGCCACCTTAGCTACGGATTTGGGGCTGCTATAAGAACGATATTAGAGTCAACTTCAGTGGCTACCGGAAATACGGCGATTGTGAATTGATTTATGCTTTATCGCGACTTACCTGTCATAATTCCATAGCGCAAATCTCTCTACATTCCCTTCCAATGCCGATCTTTCATCATCGCCCAGGAAATGGGCGACGACTGCCATGTCACATAACTTGGGACAGCGAAATATGTCGGCGACAGTGAGCACCATGCTTGCCTTGCGACATGCCGCCACAAGCCGCATCGCAGCGACCGAGTCACCACCTAGGCGGAAAAAACTGTCATCCGCCCCAATCGTGACATCTCCCAGGACTTGGCTCCATAGACCTTGCAATTGGACCTCCTTGTCTGTTGTAGGCAAACGCTTGACCTCCTCGGCGAGCTGGTACGAGGATAGTAAATCGTTGCTGAAGGTATCAATAAGGCGATGCAATGTACCGCGGTCTACTTTCCCAGATGTGTTCATTGGGAGGCTTCGTATGGGCACGTATAGTGACGGGATCATATATGTAGGAAGGGCCTCAGCCAACGAGGCCTGAGCGCGGAGAAGCTCTGTCTGGAGGGCGGGCGACATAGGGAGCGGCTCAGGGCTGCTGTTGCCGCCTTCTCGATTGCTGTCTTTGTTCCCATTCTCCGTGGACGATAGTGCAAGAAAAGCGGCGAGGATTTGTCTGCTCGGATACTTTGCTGGTGTCACTACCTCAACCGCAACAGCATTGACATGTGCTGCTTGTGGGACATTCTCTCTGAGACAGTGCTCTATCTCAGTGATTTCTACACGCTGGCCACGGATCTTCACTTGTTTATCTTTCCGGCCCAGGTATACTAGCGACCCATCAGGGCAGTACTGGACCAGGTCGCCGGTCTTATACATTCGATGGCGTTGGCCGTCTCCTAACCCACAGTGGCCCACCCAGGCTGGGTTGTATATAAAGGCCGAGTCGGTCCTCTCTTCGTCATGCAAATATCCCCGAGCCAAGATGGGACCCTCGATCAACAACTCGCCAACTGCGCCTACAGGAGATAACTGATCGTGGTCGAGTGGATTCGTGATCCAGAAGTTTGAGCCGAGACTGCGGCCAATGTTTGCCGCCGCCATGCCGGGTTGCAGGAGGGCCAACGAACTCCAGATGGACGACTCGGACGGGCCAAAACTGTTGACGAGACGAACCTTGCCGGCCCATCGGGACACAACACTCTGCTGCATCGTCTCCCCCCCAAGCACCAAGGTCTTGAGCGTGGGTACATGGTCAACCGTGAGGATTTCCGCTAGACTCGGCGTCATGAACAGCCAATTCACGTCTGCCAAAGCGATGGCCCCTGCCAAATCGTCTAGACGCTGTGCATCGGTCGGGATACAGATACAGCCACCGTGGACCAAGGTGGTAAAGATCTCGCTATTGCTCACGTCAAAGCTCGGTGCAGCGAAGTGCAACACTCTCGTGGTCGTATTGAAACCCATGGGAGGTCCTTGCACGGACATCATGGTGCTCAGGGACATGTGCGTGAGGACGACAGCCTTGGGCACACCTGTGCTGCCGGAGGTAAATACGATGACGGCTGCATGATGGGGACGGACCGAGGCGCATAGAGACGCTGGCGCTAGCAGAGGGAGTGCTTTTATGGAAGGAGCATCAACTACCACTATGGCCGCGGGATCGAACAGATGCACATGTTCTGCAGCAGTCAATACCACGGGGGCCTGCACGGCTTGGAGCATGTACTGGATGCGATTCGGAGGATGTGCCGGGTTCAGCGGGACACACACGCCGCCTGCCTTCAAGACGGCCAGCATGGAAACCACGTGCCAGGTGGATTTCCCGAAGCAGAGGGCAACACTGACTTCCGGGCCCACGCTCCACTTGGCCATCAGATACTGGGCGAGCTGCGAGGCACGCGTGTCCAGGTCGCTGTAGCTGAGGTCACCGTCCCAGGACGATACGGCAGGCGCGTCGGGCCGGCGCACGGCTTGCTGGTGGATGGTCTCATGGAGACATGCATGGACAGCCATGGACTCTGGGTTGTTGTTGTTCCAAGCCCGAATTCGCTGCATGTCTTTCGGACCGGCCACGGCGAGGTCTCGGAGCATCGTGTTGCTGCTCGACGTGCTCAGCAGCGATACTACGTGTTCGAAGTGGTCGAGCACTGTCCGCATCGTCTCCTGGCTAATGATGGACTCGTCAAAGCGGGCCTCGACAACAACCGCATCACCATCATCATCACGGCCAGTTTCCAGGCTGCACTCCACGATCAGCGCATACGAGTCGAAATTCTGCACTTCGGCATGTTCCGCTCGAATGCCCATCAGCATGGCCTCTTCGCTACGCTCCGCACGTGGCTGAACAAGGAACATGTGCCGCATCCCCAGCACGGCCTCGCCAATCTCGGGGCTTAACCGTGCGATGTCTTGCATGCCCACGTGCTCATACGGCATCATCGCCACGGCCTGCAGGTGGACGCGTTCCAAGTACCCGGCCACCGTGTCGCCAGCCCCCACGCTGACTCTTATTGGGACCGATGTCAGCGTGGGCGCCACCATCTCCATGATCCCCGGCACGGGTGCGTTCCGGCCCGACAGAGCCACGGGAAACACCACATCTGGTGTATCGCAGTAGTGCGAGAGCACGACCGCCCATGCGGCGCGTATCAGGGTCGGCGTCCGGATGTGGCTGTGGCTGCGACGGTGGGGTGGCACTGTGGCTATCCGCTGGCTGATGCGGGAGTTAGCGCGTGGCTGGTACTGGGAGGAGGAGGAGGAGACGTGGCTGGGGAAGGGCGGGAAGCTCTTCGTGCCTAGGTTGCCGCTGAACTGGGATGTCCAAAAGGCCACGGCGGCTGGGGTAGGGTTTCCATGGTCCTGACGCTGGCGCGACAGGTACCTGATAAAGTTGGTGTAAGGCGTGGGCGCACTCGGAGCCGTCCCGCTGTAGAAGGCGGCCACCTGATCGAACAGGGCCATACTGCTCCAGCCGTCATAGAGGGCATGGTGGATGGTCCACACAAACACACTGTCGTCAAGCATCGCATATCGCACGAGGGGCTTCCCATGGGCCATCGTCGGCTCGGCTTCATCGGCCGTCGCACTCCAAGCAATGCGGCCCGCAATCACCACCTGCAGCGATCCTGACTCGTGAGCCACGATCCGCGTCCGCAGGATGGGATTGAGCTCCGACACCTTCTCCCACGCGTCGACAAAGCGGCTCCGATCCACCGACGCCGGCAACACGAACACTTGCCGGGCGATGTAATGCTCTGGGTTCCGGGCCGAGATGGCCATCAACGCCTCCTGCAGGGGCGTGCACGGATAGACATCCTCCACCTCGTCGACACGAACGTCGCACTCCACGGCGACGTGCTCAAGACAACTACTCTTGGAGCTGCCAGGGCCATTCTGCTTCTGCTCCTGCATCTCGTCCCACAACTCAAAGCGCTCAACTTGCACCTCGGCCTCTGGGTGCCCGTCAGCCTCAAGCGTGGCGACCAAGGCCATCTGCTGCAGAGTTGGGCAACGGAAGATGTCCGCAACGCTCAACCGGACGTTGTGCTTTGCCCCCATTGCCACCAACCTCATGGATGCAACCGAGTCGCCTCCCAGCTGGAAGAAGTCGTCGTCGACACCGATGGCCGCGGCAGTCGCAATGCCCAGCATGGCGCTCCACAGCGATTGGAGTCGCCCTTCCATGTCCGTCGATGGCTGGCGCTTGATATCCTTGACATTGGTAAGGCTGTACGCCGCCAGCTGGGTGGCGGTGAAGGCATCTGCTTGTCGATGCAGCTGGACGCGATCTAGCTTGCCTGAAGGGTTGATGGGAAGGCGTAGTAGTGGAACGTAGAGGGAAGGAATCATGTAGGATGGAAGGAACTGTGCTAGCAGCTTCTGGAGGCTGATGAATCTCGCCTGCACTGATGTTATTCGCATTGATGTCAGCGTATGCATCTCATTGATATGGCCGTGGCCATGGTCATCGTTTGACTTACTGCGGTCGATCAAGTCTGCATCCCCTTCGGAATTACCTTTGGCTTCGGACTCTAGGTTGCCGATGAATGCTGCCAACATCGGCCCATCTCGGCCATCTCTTGCTTTCAAAAGCTCTACCGCAACAGTACAGCTACGTGGCTCCATATTGTTTTTGATGCAGGATTCAATTTCTGCAATTTCTACACGCTGGCCACGGATCTTGACTTGGGTGTCCTTTCGGCCGCAATAGATCAGCGACCCATCCTCACAATAGCGCACGAGATCGCCCGTCTTATACATGCGCCGTCCTCTACCTCCTATGTGATACTCATCTATCCATTTTGGGTCGGTGATGAATGCAGCGGCAGTTTTTGCCACGTCGTTAAGATACCCACGTGCGAGCAGTGGCCCTTCAATCAAAAGCTCTCCGATAGCACCTAGCGGACACAGGCGGTCGGTGCTAAATTGGTCGGCCACCCAGAGGTTACCTGCCAGGGAGAGACCAACGTTCGTAGCTTTCTGCGGATCCATGAGTCTTGTACTGCACGTGGTGTTTATTGAGTTTTCCGAGTGCCCTAAAGCGTTGAATATAGTAGCGTGGGCACCCCATCTTTCGACCACTATAGATGTACGTCAGTATACATTATAATCATCTGAGTATACGCAGTGAACGGCGATATATACCTTCTGCTTTGACAGGCTCACCACCGAGCAGAATGGTTTTAAGGAGGGGAACATCTCGTGGGTCAAGCAGCCCGGCGACGGTCGTAGTGAAGCCGGCCAAGTTGGAGCGGGTTCGCCGCATTGCCCCAGCGAGATCATTCATGCGCTCGTGGGTTGAGATGACACACACACAGCCTCCTGCTAAAAGAGTAGCATAGATGTCCTGAATGTGTGCATCAAACGTATATGCAGCGAATTGAACAGCCCGGGTAGTAGCCCCAAAACCAGTTGCCTCGCCAATTGCTCGCACACCTCTATAAAGCGAGTTATGTTGAAGGACCACACCCTTTGGCACGCCCGTACTGCCACTGGTATATATTACGAACGCTACGTTCTCTGGCCTCACAGATGCACACACTTGGGTCTGGGTGGGCTCTAACAATTGTGCAAGCAGCGATGGCTCGACGGCGACCACATGGGGCGCCAGATCTGCAAAACGCTCTACGTATTGCGGCCCAGTAAGCAGGATGCTGACATCGACATCTCGAAGAATTATCTTGAGCCGGCTGTCCGGATGCGATGGATTTAGAGGTATATAGGTGCCACCTGCTTTTAGGATGGCGAGTTCGGCCACGATGGCCCAGGTGGACTTGTCGAAGCAGAGCGGCACCATGACTTCTGGGCCAACACCAAGGTCCACGAGATGACACGCCAACCGTAACGACAGTGTGTTCAGCTCGCGGTATGTAAGGGAGCCATCCCACGAACAGAGAGCTTCTGCGTCCGGTGATGCCTCGCTTTGTCGTTCGAAGCCGTGATGGAGCATGTCCTGGTCCATCGTTTCGATCCCTTGGTAGCTATTCCAAGCCATGACCTGCTTTTTACTTTCTTCATTAAAGAGATTAAGATTCATAACGGGTTCATTGGGGCTATTCAAGATGCAGGAAACTGCTTTTTGGAAGGTGGATACTACGTTACCTGCTTGCCACTCACTGAGGTGTGATGTCCAATAGCCAAGGTCAATATAAACACCGCCGCGGTCAAACTCGAGATTGAGGGAGATGGCATACTGTTATCGTCAAGTCATCTACTGATTCGCTGTTTTCACAAAGGAGTCTTCCAGGACTCTTACCTCGGAAGGGTTTCTTTTGTCATGTAGTTCCATATATACCTCAGAGTCTGCAGCCAAACCCGAACTTGCCTTCCTCTGGAGTGAAACACTGGTGTTGCAAAGGTTCCGGATTTCGGAATGCGCGTGCCCCTTCACCTTTCCCAAAGAGCTTTCTTGATATTTGAGATGGTGCGCCGCATCTAGCTGTATCTGCTGGAGAAGTTGGGCGGCAGTCATGGCACCATCGATGTCTTGATGGAACATCAGTATATTTAGTAGAGGCCCGACGGCATCTTGGATGCCATCCAGTGGAAGGTGTCTGGAGGAAGCGGGATACAGGAATGATACACGGTCGGACCCGGTGAAGCAGCGCAGAACCAAAGCCCAAGCTGCTTGACAAATAGTTGATAGCGTGACCGCTTGTCTTTGGCTAAAGGCATGGATGGAGGCGTACGGGATTTCGAGCTTTCTTGTCACGTTCTGCAGTCGGTCATTCTGTGGCTGTCCATCCAGGATAGGGAAGTTGCAGGGCTCGATGTCGGCGACATATTTTGTCCAGTATGCCGTTGCCTGCTTGGCATCCAGGCTCTGCAGATACGTAGTATAGGCGGTAAAGTCCAGGGCGAAAGGCCAGTGAGGCTCCTCGCGGTAGGCTAGACACAGATCTCTCACCAGCACTGGAAGCGATTCACCATCGATTACAGCATGGCTAACGTCGAACCGGCAAAAGACTTTGTTGGCTCGCGACCGGATGATGGTCACACGGTGCGGAAGCGCATATTCGAGTAGTGGGAGGTTTGGGAAATCAGTGTTTACATCTGGCGGATCCAAGTCGCAAGTCGAGTGACGGATGGGAGCAAAGGATTCTTTCAAGACAATCTGGATGAAGTGGCCGTCGCGGGAGGGATTCCGGATCAGGATGGTCCTCAAGATAGAATGACGGGCGATGACTCTCTTCCATGCACGGTCCAGGCGAGACACGTCGATTGGGCGATTCGCGTCGGTCGGCTTGACCTCAAACTGGTATGAACATTGATATAATTCTGGCACTTTGAGTTGGCTGAACAGGAGTGCTTCCTGCATTGGCGAGCAGTCATATACACCTTCGATATTGTGCAGGATTGACGTTGGAATGTCGACGGGCACATCTTGGGTCTGTGTTTCCGAAGGCGTCGTCACGCCTGAACTGCCCGAAGGTGTCGTCGCGGCTGAACTGCCCGATGTTTCGAGCTGCTGCAGCCTCAGTGCAATAGGAAGATGCTCATTTTCTTCCTCGGTGGTCCTCTGTAGCATCTGAGCCGCAGCTTGGCGGAAAAGCTGCAACACTGTGGTTGCTTGAAGGATATCAAGAATTTCCATCGAAACACCCATCTCTCGGAATCGAGCCATCAGCTCAATTGCCAACATAGAGTCCCCCCCTAGCTCGACAAAGGACTTTTCAGGATTGACTTTTACCAGCGGGAGCTGGAGGACGTCGGCGTATATTGCTCGGAATTTCTCTTCGGCCTCGCCCAGGCTGGTACCTCCATTCTGTAGCTTTCCCATCGTTTCACTTCGTTCAATATTCGATCTTTTCAATGTAAAGCAAGTAGTTTAGACAGTTACAAATTTCTAGTCAATGTCGATTTTACTGACATGTTGGGTAGGTGCTACTGTATATCTTAAATAGTCGCTGCTAGATTGGATATGTCGCCAATTTCAGCCTCCACAAGCCGTGCCAGCCTTGTAAACCTTGGCGTTTTTACAGTATTTTTACCCTTCCAACATTTTTACAGCCATTTAGCAAACAACACATTGGCAGCTAGGGTCCCTGCTAAACGAAGTGTGGAACGATGTGACCCAGTTGCGTAATCCTTCGTACCTTACCAAGGATCTAGCGGGTGGGCCCGTCGTCTAGAGTGCCCGACCGAGTATTTTGCTTGACCCTGTATGCTTGACCCTGTTCGCTTGACCCTCCCTGTTCACCAACATACACATGCATGTACTCCGTACACATCGTACTATACTATGCTCGCCGAGCATTCGATCTATCACGAGTGTCTGTCTTTGTGCGGCGAGGTGGTAGAGGGATTCGCATGGTCGTAAAGCCCACTTTAATAACAGTGACTGCTCGTTCATTGTTGGGTCTAGAGGTCAAAGAATCAATTCCTTCACTTCTACTCCTTCGTTCTCAGCTATGTCTGTAACACCAGCCAGCACCGCGGTGTTGCCCACAATCAACCTCAGCCTTCTGGGCCGGGACGAAGCCGAGTCAGCACGATTGCTACAAGCATGTCAAACTCACGGGTTTTTCTATTTGGATGTTGGCTGCAATCATGAGTATCTAGAGGATTACCAAGCCATGGTGAAACTTTGTCGCGACTATTTTGATCAGCCACTCGAGGTGAAGATGTGCGATGATCGCAAAAGCGATTCTCACGGGTAAGTCTGGCCCAGATCCTCTGCGTTGAGACTAACTAATCTGGCTATCAAGTTATGAACCTACCAAGACGTCCGCAGGAGCATTGGAGAACACGCGTGATGGCTACGAAAGCCTCAAGGTATATTAGGCATCTACCAACCTCAATTTGCAGCTAAGATTCTACCAGTTTTTCCGAGCTGAAGTAAATGACGATAACTGCACTGCCCGACTGCCTCGAATTGCCCAAGACAACCATGCCTTGTTCAAGCGGTATATCTCCACCTCCCACGCAATAGCGCTCAATGTCATCAACCACCTCGCCGCTGGTTTAGGAGACCCCGACGGCGCCATCTTGGCTGCGCACAGACCATCAGATGCTTCTCGATCAACATTCTCTTTTATTCGCTACCCAGCCTGGACAGGAAACGACGACGGCATCGGCACCCACAAACACACCGATGTAGGAAGCCTGACCTTGATATTTTGCCAGGAATGGGGCCTTCAGATCCTTGATCCGGCCCATCTCGATGAATGGCTTTGGGTGGAACCGAAGCCGAACCACCTGGTGGTTAACATTGGCGACTCGATGCGCTTCCTGTCCGGTAATCGGCTCAAGTCAGCCATCCACCGTGTCCTGCCGCTGACCGACCACTGGGAGGAACATCGTGACAGCTTTGTCTATTTCCTGCGCGCGACCGATGCCACCGTTTTCAAGGACTCGATGGGCAGTCTCAAAACGGCGCGGGAGTGGCATGACGAGAAGTTTGATGTGTTCAGGGAGAACCACGACGTGCATGCAATGGACAACCGCATCACGGGTGGTATGGAGCCACTGGCGAAGATAGTTGTTTGATGTAGATAGGATAGATACTGGGTGCAGATTTGGAGGTTCGGAATGAATAGGAAGTGTTGGAAATTTGTTAGAAAAGCCTTCTTTAGAAATGAAGTTCACCTACGAGTAACCATGTGCACCATTAATACGTTAGTTATGGCATTTCTAAAGGCAGCAGGACCTATTGAAAAGAATCTCTAAACAGTTATTAATCTGTTGAAGTGTAGTTCATGGAATAGTCATGTAGCTAAGCTCGGCCTGTTTGCCCTCGCTTAGCTACAATCACTAGCCAGAAATGTTCGTCGCTCTAATGTATTCCCAAAACCACCCCCTCTACTATCTATTATAATTCTATAACCACTAGCTTAATAGCTTTGATTCTTAACCCTTAGTATTGTAAATAGTTAAATTCTAACTCCTAAAAAAATTAACTACCTAGTCCTTAGTACACTATCTCTTTACCTTAATATATACTTTTACTCTATCTAGTATACTCTATACTATAAAGATAAATAGCTGCCTCTAAGTCTTTTAAACTTTTAAGTTTAGAATATATCTATATAGCTTGTTTTTTTTAATATAAAACTAGGTATACTTAATAGAGTTTAAATTAGAAGAATAAGAAGACTAATTATAAAGTACTTTAATATAAGAGTATAAAGAATAACTATATTTCTTTAATTCAAAGTCTCTGTCTAAAATATATAGGTTAGAATAGCTAATTCTCTTTAATATACTTTAAAGGGCTCTTTATACTATAACTAAGATATCTCTTCTTATAGTAGATAGAGATTATCTTCTTATTCTATTTCTATACTATTATATAAACAACTTATTCTATACTCTAGCCCTTTCTATACTCTACTAAACACTTATTACTCTAAGTATATTTAGTACTCTTATACTTTCTATTAAGTTTTTATTTATATATTTCTTTAGAAGGTATAATTACTTTTTAATATACTAATTATAAATACTATATTCTTATAATATATACTTAATAATTTAGTAATAGAATTTACTAGTAGTAGCTTTCTTAACCTTTATATATATATCCTTTAAATAAAGTTAAATCTATCTTAATATAGCTTGTCTATTTTAATTAGAGAACTCTTTCTTTCTATAATAACTCTCTTAAGAGGTACTTTTATTATATAATAAGTTAAGTTTAATAGTTCTCTTAACTATTAAAATATTAATATTAAAAGCCTGTGCAATGTTAGTAGGTATATAGCTAACGTAGGCTAAATAGAATAGTAGTTGTAAGTGTTAGTGGGGTAGTACCTCGAAGCAACGAATAATTCTGTCTAGTAATTGTACTATAAATCGCGCCCCTTTTATTCGCTCTTAGCAGAACACATAACAGAGATACGCCATTTTCGTCTGCACTATCCCAACTAAACTGCAAAGTCAATGTCTATAGATGCGTAGAGTCTGCAAGGAGATGCGTATCCAATATAGATCTCACCACTTAAAGAGAGGCCATGTGCATTAAAGTCATTTCTCAATTATGAAACCCCTCTTGCAATTGCTAAATATCTGTGACCATGCATAGCTATGTAGACTAATTCAAAGTAGCTTTCAGAACTTGTTTGAGAATCTTCCCAGCCGCATTCTTTGGGATGGTTTCCAGGAACTGAATCCCACCCTTCAATCGATATTCCTTTGCCATGTGCTTCTCCACGTGCTCGTTGATGCTGTCTCTCTGCAGCTCATCATTGTCCTTGTACTGAGCAGTCTGCTTCAAAACAATGAAGGCTTTAGGAAGCTCTCCTGAAAGTTCATCTCTGATCCCAATCACGGCCGCGTCCGCGACATCTGGGTGACATAAAAGCTGTGCTTCGAGCTCCGCAGGTGGTACTTGTTTACCCTAAGCAATATCGAATCAGTCTTGATATACTGGTATGTGAAATAACCGACACAGCCAGTTCTCCAGCCTTGCGTACCTTTACCTTGATTAAATCTTTGATTCGATCGACAATGAAGAGGTGCTCCGCCCCCTTTGGGCTTAGATTGATAGTGGCCATATCTCCAGTTCTCATCCACCCGTTTGCCAAAAACATAGATTCATTCCCCTCGACATTGTCAATGTAGCCGGGGATTATACTGGGTGATCTCAAAAGCAATTCCCCTGGCTGCCCATATTCCTCGATATCTGTACCGTCTGTAGCAAGGAGACGTGCTTCGAACTGAGGAAGTAAGGTTCCGGAAGATCCAAGGCATACATCGCTCGTGCTGGTGTGTGACACCGCCACGCCAGCTTCAGTGAGGCCTACATTTGGTCCAGTCAGTATGTTCACGCATGGAAATCCTAACACCTACGCTATGCAGAATATGCCAATAGTTGTATGGATTGGACTTACCATAGCCCTGTAGGATGTTCCAGCTTGGCCTGAGCTTATTGAGGCTCTGCGCTAGATTGAGCTCAAACGGTGCAGCAGCCACCACCACCGACGTGACGGACGATAGATCACAAACATCGAGCAAAAACGGATGCTTGACCAACGCCACAACCATTGGTGGCACTACATAGACCCGATTGATGGCGTACATCTGGATCATTTTCAGCATCTGCTGCATGTCGAATCGTGGGAGTAGGACAAGGCAGTCCCCGCGGGCGAACAAGACGTGTGCAACTACTAGCGCATACGCATGGCTCAGCGGCAAGACACCGAGGCTGATATGCGGTGGTCCGGCGTCCCACGTCACAGACTCGAAGGTTTCGAGTTGCATCGTGTTAGCGATAACGTTCAGGTGTGTAATTTTGACGGTTTTCTAGCAGGTAGGAGTAAGTATGAGGATATTATCATGATGATTGATGTTAGATGGTGCTTGCTTACCTGCAGTCCGGACGTGCCGCTTGAAGAGCACAAAAAGGCCGCTTGTGTTGCACCTTGCCCCGCCTGCCATTTCAAAGGCTCGAGATCATCAAGCTCTGCTCCACTGGCAACCAGTTGGTCGACAGTCTTGAACATAGTTTGGGGATCAAGTCCACCACTAGGTGCCGACTCGGTATTGCTACCTGGAGTCCCTGCTGGCAGATCAATCAGAAAGATCCGTGAGGAAGGGATTTTAAGTCTTGTGGCGACATCGAGAACGGTGGGCAAGAGAGGCTGGCATGTGAACAAGGTTGTGCAATTCACTTCCTTCAGCTGTCGCTCAAGTTCAAAAGCAGTATTCGTGGGATGTGCGAGTAAAGAGATGCCCCCAAGACGATGTGTTGCCCAAGATACGGAAAGGGAGTCGATCTAGCAATGGATAAGTGAGCATCAGCATTCCCCATAATGTGCAGAACGGGATTTAGACACGAAGATGTCTTCAATTCTTACTGTATTGAGGCAATAAATTCCAATAATCTTGTCCCATTCACTGGCTTCGCTAGGTAGCCAACCCAGGTCCTTTGCTAGGCCACGGGCCAAGTGCTCGACTCGCTGTTGCACCTCCGGCTTTGTATACGTCTTTCCCGAGAGTCCACAGATGATGGAAGAATCTACAGAACGATCTGGCCGCCGAGAATACTGCTCATCCAAGACGAATCTGCTGATGGGTATCGAGTCTGGCGGGTCGATATGGAGATCTGGTACCCATGAAGGCGATGTGAAAATCATGGTGGCAGGAGGAATCAGGTTTGTTTCAGTGAAGGAATTGGTTGGTGGGCTACTTCGTACAGCATGAAGCACCCTGTTATGTAGATAGAATGAGAGGACCTGAGCCTCTTAGAACCTGGAATGACGTTATAGCAACCTACCTTCCTATTATGTACAGTTTATTGTCCCCAATCTAGATGACAGCACCTAGCGTACCAGGCCTGCCTGCCCTATAGAACAGGAGATCCGTGTTTTCCTCGGCAGCTCGTCTTCCGTAAGCTTGGATTAAAAACCCCAAGACAAGCCTATTAAGCCCCGCGAATGCTATCCTTGGTGCACTTAGTCGGTACCTCAGCAGATTTCTCCGTACCCTCTACATACTGTACTGTACCCCTGTCTCTTGGCACACTGGGTAGAACTGGGGTGGGTTCCTTGCTGAGGCCCCATTGCGCTCTTCGGATCTTTCTATCTGGGGCCCCGAGCAGCCTGTGCCGCACTAAGTTCCCCTGTCTCTCGGGGTGGGCCGCGAGCAGCCTGTGCCGCACTAAGTCCCGCAAAAAAATGATCCAAGTATCTGTGCCACCTGTAGGACCTGGCACCTTGTACTCGTATATATTACCGTATTAAACGCTTTACGAATTAGCTATAAAAATCAATGTATTTTATATAATACATCCTCTAGTCTAGACGACGACCCACTCTAGCTAAGTTCAAGAGAGGATAACATCAATTAGAACATATATACGAAGTATTAGAGCGCGAAAATCCTTAACTCCAAACTATTCACGCCCACTTTGACAATGTCTTCCGACACGACTCAGTGTCTGATGTACGCAGAAGACGCCTTTGGCCCACAGGTTAAGCAATGTTGGGATAATTTCGACTTCACTTTGTTATTCGAGGAGAGCCTCCTGTCCCTTAGTCCATTGCTGCTAGTCGTGAGCATTGCTCTCATCAGAACACATCACCTGCTCAAACGCGAGCGTGTCACTGACAGAGGCCTTTTATATGTTATCAAAGTGGTGCGTATCCCCTCCAAGGTGTTGACTTGACTAGAGAATAAGGCGAACACTATGCTCCCTTGATAACTGCTCGTGACTAAATGTTTCTGTGCCATTCCGTGTAGACTTTTTGGGCCATCTTCGTTGCTCTCCAGACTGCATTCCTCGTTCTTTCGGTGACTCTACGCACATCGATAACCAGAGTGACGGTCGCTTCCGCCGTCGTAGAAGTTGTAGGGGCTATAGTTCTATTCTATCTCTCTCATCTAGAGCACTTCCACTCGCCACGACCCTCAACCATTTTGAGCCTTTTCTTCCTCGCCTCGCTTTTATTTGATGCGGCGAAAACTCGTACACTATGGAGCATCCCGGACAACCGCACCGTTGCAGCCCTGTTCACCGTCGTGACGCTGTGGAAGTTCTTTATTCTCGTCTTGGAGACGGTGGGGAAACGACCTTTGCTTCGGGCCATCGATGCGGATATTCCACCAGAAGTGAGTAGCGGAATTCTCAGTCGGAGTCTTTTCTGGTGGATCAATCCCCTTCTGTTGAGAGGTTACAGAGCTTCATTGTCTGTGGCAGCACTCTATCCAATAGACAAGGATCTCGCTTTCCAGCCGTCGACAGAAGAGATGCAATCTGCGTGGAATTTTGGTATGGCTCAAGCTATCTTTAATGTTTAGATCGATGTGACAGCCACTGACTGCTTCCAAAAAAATACAGATTCTACTGATGACAAGAATGCACTTTTGAAAGTTGTATTGGCATATTTAAAGTGGCCGATTCTTGCTGCCGTAGTCCCACGGCTAACCCAATCTGCCTTAACATTCACTCAACCGTTCCTCGTCAATAGGGTCACGTCTTTCGTTGCCGACTCTATAGCCCCTGGCAGCAATAATGTAGGATATGGGCTCATTGGCGCTTACGCTATTGTCAATATCGGTCTTGCAGTGAGTCTTCCATTCATTACATGAATTTTGAGAGCAGCAGCAGTTGAACCTCCGTCACCTAGGTAATTTCGGCAGCTTATCAGCACAAGGTCAACCGTGCTCTTCTCATGGTGCGAGGTTGCTTGGTGTCGCTGATTTATCAGCGGACTTTGAGCGTCAGTAGCGCAGCACTGTCGGAAGCGGCATCGGTTACTCTAATGAGTGCCGACGTGGAAAGGGTCACATCAGGTATGAGAGGGGTACACGATATATGGGTGTGTCTGCTAGAAATGGCTGTAGCCCTGTATCTCCTTCAGAGGCAGCTTGGCATTGCTACCGCAGTAGCTGTCCTGGTGATCTCGGGTGCGTTTGATCTCTTTCGAATACTTTCTAGCAATCTAGGTCTCACATATCTAATTCTTTAGTTTGTATTATGGCAAACATAAAGTTAGCTAGGAACGCTGGTCGGTATCAAAAGCTCTGGCTCGAAGCTATTCAAGAACGCATCGCAAGCACAGCACTTGCTCTGGCCACGATGAAGGGCGTCAAGATGTCAGGAAGTACAGAGGAGATTCGTTTAGCCATCGCCAGCCTCCGTGACTCTGAGATACGCCTATCGAAAGGGTTTCGACTTCTTCTCATTTCAATTGTTAGCTTGTGTAAGCCTCTTTAACTCCTTACCACCTGCATTTGTGCCTCTCGCTTACAAGAATATGAGAAGCCTATGTCTCGACCGCATTTGCACCTCTTTTTGGCTTCATGGTCTATAGTATTCTGTCAAAGGCCAGAAATACCGCAGCGCTGAACGCCCAGACTGCTTATACATCTTTGACTATATTTGGACTTCTCGGGCAAGCGATTGAAATTTGGATCGATGCTGTTCTTGGCATAGTGACAGCAGTTGGCAGCCTCAGCCGAGTGCAGGATTACCTCTCCACTGAGACCAGAATCGACTCCAGGACGCTGGAACCATGTTGTACACAAATGAATGTAGGTGAAGAGCATAGCTCAGCGATTGAGTTGATGGATATGAAGTCGATCTCCAGGAATGATTCATCCAAGGTAGAAACGGTGGTTATAAGAGTGTGCGATGTGAGCGCTCGCTGGGGTCCAGAGCTTCCTATCGTTCTTGTTGACATCACTTTTAATGTCCATCAGGCGGAGCTTGTCATGATAACTGGGCCGGTTGGCAGTGGCAAGTCTACACTGCTAAAGGCTCTTCTCGGCGAGATGCAGTGCATGGAAGGTGTAATAGCAATAGACGGAGGTGAGTGGGGATATTGCGACCAGACACCCTGGCTCATGAATTTAACAATCAAGGAGAATATCATGGGGGTTTCGGAGTTCGATAGCCAGTGGTATGACACAGTGGTCAGCGCGTGTATGCTTCGAGAGGACTTAGCTCAACTTCCTCTCGGGGAGCATTCAATGGTGGGAAGTAATGGTCTCAAATTGAGTGGAGGACAGAAAACCCGACTGGTACGTTATCCAGCTCTTTGTCAAGTGATAATCACTTTCAACTATGGGACAGGAGTAACTTTGTAGCATTCAAGGTTCTTGCTAGGCTATTGTACGCTAGGAAGCCGATTGCAATACTTGACGATGTTTTGAGCGGCTTAGACAACAAGACTGAGCAACACGTTTTTGCAGCAGTATTTGGTCCGCATGGAATCTTGAAGAAGCAGGGAACATCAGTCGTCTTTGCGACCAATTCTGGTATCTCCTCATTCCTCCTCATTCTCACAGCACACTGACGCGTATTGACATCGACAGTCCATAACATCTCCTCGGCTGACCACATTGTTGAACTTGGACCTGATGGTAGGATTGTGAAGCAAGGTACATACGAAGAGTTTGCTTTGACAGGAGGTTACATAAAGGAACTTACAAGCCAGGGAACACTCGTCAACAAAGCCGCAATTGAGACGACCGCTCCTGAGAATCAGACGTCTGCTATATCGATGACCACCACTGAGGCAGAGAAGAGAGGTGCTGGAGACATGACAATCTACAAGTACTATCTCGATACCATTGGATGGAGAAACTGGGCCATCTTCGTCATTTTATGCATGGTGTTTACGTTTGGCCTCCTCTTTCCACGTATGACCCCTCGTCACACCCCACCGAGGTCATCCGGGCTGACTTGGTAATACAGAAATCTGGATCCAGCAGTGGACAAGTGCAAATCTGGTGCAACCAAACCAAAGATTAGCCTACCACATTGCTATATATGCTTTACTTGTTATATTGGCCATGGTAGCTTTCGTCAGTGCATGCATGTAAGTCGGTCAAATCGCCGCCACGTACAGAACTAACCACTGGATCAGGCATTATATACTTACTATAGCACCCTTGTCTGCAAGAGCATTGCATACCGTTTTGCTAGAAGCTGTCTTAAAGTAGAAAACCCTGGTGCCCATCTTAGCCTGCGCTGACTGCGATAGTGCTCCAATGTCGTTCTTCAATTCTACAGATACTGGGACTACAACGAATAGGTATGGCTTCGAGTGAAACAGCAGCCATTTGCTGACCACTGTACACAGATTTAGTCAGGATCTGCAGGTGATCGACATGGAGTTACCATTAGCACTGATTGGGACTACGATCGCCCTCACTTTTTGCGTGGGCCAAACCATCATCATTATCGTTGGGTCAAACTACACCGGCATCGTGATGCCATTCCTCGGGCTATTTGTCTTTCTTGTCCAGAAATTCTACCTCCGCACGTCGCGCCAGCTACGAATCCTAGAAATTGAAGCTAAAGCGCCGCTCTTCTCGCATTTCCTAGAGACCATTAACGGCGCCGCCACAATTCGCGCTTTCGGATGGGAGAAGGAGTTTAAAGAACGCAATAAGAACGCCTTGGAAACCTCGCAACGGCCATTCTATCTTTTATTCTGTGCTCAGCGATGGCTCATGCTGATCCTGGATTTAACTGTAGCCCTATTGGCCATCACCATCGTGTCCTTCGCCGTGACTACCAGGGCTACGACCAGCGGTCTCGTTGGAGTCGCGCTGGTTAACGTGGTGGCTTTCGGTCAAAGCTTGAAAGGATTGGTGTCCCAGTGGACAGTCTTGGAGATCTCTATTGGGGCAATAGCCCGAGTCCGAAAGTTCGCATCCAACACCAAGTCAGAACACCTGCCTGGCGAAAACAATACCGTCCACGAAAACTGGCCCCAAAACGGAGAAATTCAGTTCCAAGATATTACGGCATTTCATGGGTGAGTGCGCCCAAGCTTCAGGGCACATTCCGTTCAGTCGATTCTAATATCTTTCATAGCCAAGACCCCGATTCCAGCCCTACACTACGGAATATTACATTGCATATTCATCCTGGTCAGAAAGTTGGGATTTGTGGCAGAACAGGAAGGTGAAAACTTGCATCTAAGCTGGCTTTGCGATTGGTTATATAGTTACTAACCTTACTATTAGTGGCAAAAGCTCACTGGTAGCCTCCTTACTGCGGACAATCGAACTCAGATCTGGCTCAATTATAGTGGACGGCGTAAACATCTTGACCGTTCCACGCGAGGAGGTTCGCTCGAGACTTATAACTTTGCCCCAAGAGCCATTCTTCCTCCCTGCCAGCATTCGCCATAATCTGGACCCCACAGGCCTCATCCCAGACGAACAGCTCATCTCTGCTCTTGAGGAGTATCGCCTGTGGGATGATATCAAGATACAGGGGGGCCTCGACGCCATCTGTTCCAATGAAATCCTCTCGCATGGGCAGAGACAATTACTTTGCTTTGTGCGAGCCACCTTTCGTACAGGAAAGGTCCTTATACTTGATGAAGCCACAAGCTAGTAAGTTAATTGCTCTGCTGAGCCATTACATGAGCACCTAACACCGGATATCTCTGACATCTTGCCACTTCTAGTTTAGACAAGGAGATCGAAGCGCTAATACAACAAGGTCTGCGGAAAAACTTCAGTGATTCTACTGTAATCTGTGTAGCACACAAACTCGACACTATCTTAGATGCTGACTTGGTAGTCGTCATGAACAGCGGGTGCATCGTTGAGATCGGTAACCCTGTAAAGCTACTAGAGGAGCCCGGGTCTTTATTTTCTAAGCTTTACAACGAGGTCTAGGCACAATTCTTAGAATGCCTTTACCGAATATGCGGAGCCTCCTTTTTTGAGCCTTTAAACTGCTATTCTCTTTGTTCTCCTATTCTAGTTAAACCCATGAGTCTACTACTATAGCAGATCCTCTACAATATAATAGTCCCTATAAATAGTCGCATTTACGCCCGAGTTTAGCTAGCTACAAGTAGCAGGCAGACTTGTTTCTTAAGGAAAAACACTCTGTTAAAAAACCTCTTCGGACTATTCCTATCTCGCAGATTTATTAATTCCTTAGTAGCCGTCCTCTAAGGGTGTATATAGCTGTACGCTATGCAACAGTCTACTATATACTTCCCTGTATCCAGAGCCTTAACAGGCCATACAATCCCCAGACTTTAGGTACCAAATATATGTACGCTAAAGTCAATTCCCTTGCTAGCCCTGCTTTTGTCTAAATTGTAGAGTATATTGCTATAGAAATCTGTATTCTACTTATCTGTACTATCATCGCTTAAGGGGATTCGATCGTTTTGTTTAGAGCGTTATAGGAGACTACTGTTAACTAGTCCCTGCAATACAGGGTAAGAGCTTTTAGCTTTCTAAAGATCCTTAGGTCTAAGGTACTAACATCCTCTGCCGCGTAAAGGCATCTTTTATAGAGGACTCTTTATAGAATGAAAGCCAAAGCGCTATTCCTACAGTCGCTGTGTCGCGGCTGTAGACATCACCAACCAACAAATGGCTCACAGCATTGCACTTGCACTATTGTGTGCTATTAAGTATATATAAGCTTTTAATACTCATAACAGGAAGGAGCTCCCAAGTCACTCCTATAACAAAAGCCATGCAACGCAATGGTCTTATACGACGCAAAGAAAAGCCCCGGGGGCAGGACCAACGCTTACTTCCTAAGTCCTGCTAACCCATCCGCCTCCCCAACCGTAGTCTTAACACTCCATTCCCAAAGATCCTCTTGCTTCCCAACGTCATAGCTCGCAGCACTACTCATGGTCTCCTTCCTGCCGTCAAAATACTTCCCAGTGATCCCCACTGTCTCTGGGCTCAGAGCAACCCACGCCAAATCCGCACCGCTTCCCTCAGTCGCGCGGGCGGACGGCATCACCATTCGCAGAAGCGGGATGATGTGCGGCAGGATATGGAACCACAAGAACTTCGCAAACGGGCTGTACTCGCGTGCCAGGCCGGTGCCAGGCATGAGGCCGGGATTAAAGGCGTTGGCCGTGATTAAAGGCGTTGGCCGTGATGCTTGATTTCGCGTCCTCGAGATGCCGAGCCAGAGCGTACGTCCAGATGATATTGACTAGTTTACTGCTGTTGTAGCGCTGCATTCCCTTGGGGTGTGCAGTTTCCGGGTTTGGGTGTGCTAGTTCTTCGGCTGTGGTAAAGACGGCGTCTGGGAGACCGCTCTTTTGGGTTACGATTGGGTTGTGGGTTCCTGATGCAGTGACGATGATTCGCGCGTTCGGGGCGAGATATGGAATGAAGAGGTGGAAGAGCAATGCATGACCGAGATGGTTGACCATGAATGTTTTTTCGTAGCCTTCTTCGTTGGTTTCCATGGGGCCGAGGGATTGGGTACCGGCGTTGAGGATTAGGGAGATGATGGGTGGATAGTTCTTTGAAGGCCATGATTCTGCGAAGGCGCGTACTTTGGCAAGAGAGAAGAGATCGAGGGGGAGAAAGGCGACATTCTTTTGGGAGAGTTTGGTGTTGATTGTCTGCGCCGAGGAATTGGGATCGCTGCGTCCGGTGATGATGACCAAATACTTGGGCTGTTTCTGGGCGATGTTGAGGGCTGTGTAATAGCCTAGGCCGCTCGTTCCACCGGTGATGATGACTGTGTTTGTGTAGGACATTGTTGAGGTGGTTGTAGAAGTAGTGGGATGATGGTGGAAGCCGAAGGTAAACTGTATGTGGGTGGTATGTGATGTATCTTGGATGATAGGTAGATCTTTCTTTGATGAATGGCGTACTCACAGGTATGTTTGGGATGACGGTGTGTGAAGAAGCAAGAAAAAGGAGGAGAAGAAGAAGAATGGGAGTGTTGGAATCAATATAGCAGAAGTGATATAATCAATAGAATCGATAGAAATCGATATGATATTAATGGGCTGATTAGTTATCCAACTGTACAATTTATTTAGCCTATATTGTAGGCCCAAAGAGGAAGGAAGGGATCATGCCACGTGACTGTACGACCCCCCTCTACTTTCAATGTATAACCTATGATTATAGCGAAAATAATAGAGCGCACACCTTTTTTATGACTAAAAGTCTTCGTATAGATGGATGCTTTTAGTAGCATTCACTCATATATAGATATTAATTTTGAGAGAGAGAGAAAAAGATAGATCTTTTTGTAGCTACATAGTTAATAAGTAAGTTTAGTGCCCCCTTATTTTACCTACTTTTAGCGAAGACTTGGCCTGGGGGTGGTGGCGTAAAAGGGGGCCGAGCCGAAAAGCTTATACCTTTATTTACACCGCACTCTCTCTACCCATCCATCACCAAGCCAAGACCACATATGTCCTGTAGAAAAAAAATATTAATACACGTAAAATCTTACCAAACAAATTTCGATTTTACATACTTTCGACGTACTTTCGGGTTACACACACCTACAGAGGTCACGGCAAAAAGTCAGAGGAATTCCCGTATTATGCCCTGTATTCGCTAATTCAGACGCTATAGCCAGGCAACGAGCAGCGCAGCCTGTAGAGGTTGTTTTCTAGGGCCGTACTACAGGCTTCTGCCCCCGGATATAATAGAGTACAGCCTGTAACCTTCGCATAGCCCTATAACCTACCCGTACTTCCAGTACCTTAAGCCGAAGCGAGAGTCATCGGCCGACCGCTTTCGGGCCACCAATATTGGACCGTAACTAGACGGAAAGAATTCCAACTGCTTTCGAGCTTACCTTACTTGACAAGCCTCGGTACTGTACGTTACATAATACATTTCATTTCCACTATATCGCATAGCGTTCTATACGCTTCCCTCTGCATCCACTGACTTCTAGCATTTGTACTTTGAAGTCACATGATGTCGTAGATACATCGAGTAAAACACGCCGCATACCCAGTGAAAATCAAAAGTGGCCCTTATCTAACGATATCTCTCGAAACATTCCAAGCCATGTCTAATTTAACACTTTCCCCAGAACACCTCGTCGCTTCGTTGAGAATGTTTTTGAGCGACAACAATATAATTCTGGCGAGAAATACTATCATAAACATGCATGAAATACAAGAAATACAAGAGGGTAATCCAGCAAAACTCTTCCGACATTCGGAAAGCCTTTTCTGCCGGTAAAATCAGATAGGCTCCCTATAATTATAGGCTATAGCCTCCCTAAGAATATAAGCTATACCTTCCCTAAAAATATAAGCTGTAATACCCTGAAAATATAGGCAGTAGTACCCCGAAAAATACAGGCTATAATACCCTGAAAATATAGGCTATAGTACCCTAAAGTATAGGCTATACTATATTCTTAGGGCTCTACTACTTACCGCCTCGAAAGCGGTGAGAATATAATGCTATTTTTAGAACGGGAAGAGTTTTGACCCAAATGAGCGTAATAATCCTCTATAATCTAGCGAGAAAAATAGCGACGTTAGTATATAGCTTCTTAACATGCTTAACAAACGCAAACCCGGACAAGTATAGAAGCTCTCCAAAGTTTAGGTTTGACTCTCAATAATTTTGGTCGCCATGTTCACTACGACGCAGACCGAGCCGAGCTCTTCCACTTTTGAGCTGCATTCGATCTCGAAATCTCGGGAGAACAAAGAGATTGTCAACGCAGATATGAAAAATCAGAGCGCATTAGGTCCTTCAGACCCTGAAGATATCACAAATGATGTAGTACCTCCAGACAGCGCTGTGGAAGCTCGGCAAACATGGAATTCATCGCGGATCAACATTTGGAGAGTGTTTTCTACCTTTTTCTCCTTCTTTATCGTGGGAATGAACGATGGATCGTACGGCGTAAGCATTTTGTGGAGACATAAATCTATATGTCGCCAAGAAAAATACACTGACCGTTTGAATAGCCATTAGTTCCGCGCGTAGGATCTACTCCCTCCTGCTCCCCTTCCCTTCTTCAACGTCAATCTTCTACTGATTCGAGCACAGCTTGAGGAATACTATAATCTGAACTACACTGTCGTATCTCTCGTCTTCCTTTCGCCATGTGCGGGTTACAGCCTCGCGGCTATCGTCAATAATGCGATGCATGTCAAGTTCGGGCAAAGGGGCATTGCAATTGTGGGCCCGACTTGTCATCTCGTCTCATACATTATTTTAGCTGTCCACCCGCCATATCCCGTCCTAGTTGTTCTCTTCATGTTCATTGGCTTGGAAATGGTCTTCTAGACGCCGCATGGTGCGCATGGATAGGCAACATGGCAAACGCGAACGAAGTCTCTGGTTTCCTGCAGGGTTGTTATTCATTAGGAGCAACAATCGCGCCTCTCATTACGTCCTTGATGTTATCCCAGGGCGGGTTGAAATGGTATATGTTCTATTATATCATGGTATGTAATATTCTTGCTTTATATACTATTTCCTGAAAGCGAAAATCCGTTGATCCATTACCTATCCTGACGGACTTTAGATTGGTGCAGCAGCTGTAGAACTCGTGACGAACACGCTTGCATTCTGGAATCAGACAGGCAAAGTCTATGAAGCTGAGAACCCCCGTAAGCCTAATTCAAAGACCGGACGGACTCGAGAAGCGCTTAAGAACAAAGTCACCTGGGTCCTCGCGTTTTTCATCTTTGGCTACATGGGCGCGGAAGGTAAACTTACACGTCTTCTGTGCCTGCTGTTCAACCGTAGAAATGAACTGACCGGGCAAATTAGTTTCACTTGGAGGCTGGATCGTAACGTTTATGACTAAAGTCCGCTCCTCATCCTCTTTTGCTGCCGGAGCAACAACAACCGGTTTCTGGGCCGGGATGACAGTGGGCCGAGTCGGTCTCTCTTTCGTTACTCCTCGCCTTGGGGAGTTCCGCTCGGTACTTCTTTACGTGTTGATTGCCATTGTCCTAGAACTCCTTTTCTGGCTTGTTCCATCTTTGATCGTCTCCGCTATTGCCGTCGCCTTCCTAGGTTTAGTGCTAGGGCCGCTTTTCGGCACAGCAATGGTGCTCACTGCCAAGATCTTGCCCAAGGACCTTCATGTCGGGAGCATTGGATTTGCGACGGCCATCGGTGGAAGTGGCGGTGCCATATTCCCATTCATTGTGGGCGCTGCTGCTCAGAGTCGGGGAGTAAGATCTTTACAGCCTATCATTTTGGCGCTGTTGGCTGTCGTTGCCGGATTGTGGCTTTTGTTACCCATAGTTGGGAAGATGGAGGGCGAAGGTCAGAAGGGTCCCGATGATACCAGATTGACATTATGTATTCCGACTTGGGGACAGCTGAACAAGCAGTCCAGGAAGTTCGGGAGAGCAAATTAAGGTCGAGGCGCGCTAGGAACCGCTCTTGCCACGTGGATGGCAAGGAGCTTTCTGGCCAGTGTAGGGCAGTGACTCTCCTTCTTTGATGTTATGGTCCTCCATCTTCAATTTGCTGTCTATTTTCCACGTATTTTAGCCATCGAACCGTCTCAGATAGATGCGCCTCAACCACCTGACGTCGCCGCGTTTTCTCTGGTATTTTTGCAACCCTCTGTAGTCTTGCAAGCGGATCGCCGATATTTCACATCATATTCTACGGGATTATGTTAGCCGTTATGCCTGCGGCAGTACCAGGCGTGGGGCCATTGTCCCTCTGTATCACCATATGTGGACTGAATGAGTCGATGTAGACATTATTTATACGAGCTTCGGTATATCTCCTAGTAATGCGCTGCTTTTCTACCGCTGGTTACTTGTCAGCAGCATAGTTGAGCTCCTCGAACCGTTTGTCTAGCTCGTCGTCAACGAGTTGCCCATTTCCATTGTTAACCGGAAGAGATAGGCAGATAATGGGTCTTTCTGATGCCGTTCTCGGAGGAGGTGACAGTTACCTCTAACAGTAGAGGGTATAGAAAAGCTGCAGAATAGGTTGACCGGAAATTAACGAGAACTATTAAACCTTTATACCGTCGAGCTAGTTCCATCCGAAGACAACGTCCCTTAGTCTGTGAGTACACTAAACCGTAGATCTTATAACCTATCCTTAATAAGCGTACTAATCGAGGGCTAGGTTTAAATTATAGACTGGGACGCAATCCCCTTTAAAGGAGCTGCAGGAGCGAAGTTGCCTCGTTACCTGGAGAAATTGGGAAGTAGCTGCATGCTGTGCCCTACATACTTACGCCACAGATGAGTACTTGGGTTTACATTGGCTGGCTCACTGGAGTTTTGTCTGACTTGTTGAGCATGTATTGGCCAGCCTCTTTGACTTTTGACTTACAACAGTCTCGGAGACATCGTCACCTGAAGCGCTTTCAGTTTAAAGTTGGCAAAGACAAGTGTCCTTTCATGAGATTGCATGAGGTTATTTTCTGTTTCGTTACAAAGTTGATTGTTCTTAAGTGATGGCGGTGTTTTCCGAGCCTGTTGATAATGCAATCAATCCTTGCTTTTGGCCTTTCTTTTCGCCTGCAGGCAGGGAGTGTTCTGGAAAGTACTCTAGTCGTGCTTATATCTGAGAATCGCTGAATGGAATGTTCGTTGTTCAAGGAGAATTGAGAAGCGCTGCCAGCCTGACCAAGAGCTATTGAAGTAGCAACAAATAGCGGGTTCATAGCCGTAACATTGTAGAGCAATGAAACTAATGAAAATAGAAGATGCGAGAGCCTTATAATGAGAAGAAAGGTCGTTCAAGGTCGTGGATGCCTGAAGCATCGCAAAGCTGCATCGTTGTTCTTGGTGTGCTCAGCCACAAAATGCGAAGTGTGACGGTGTATTGGCTTGGGACCCTACTCGGCTCAGCGGCCGTTTCGAGCTCGCGCGCTGCCAATGGATCTAGGGATCCAGAGTCAGCTATAGGAAGAATCGTTATCAAGGGTAACAAGCCTCTACTCTACGCCCAAGTAAAAAGTAGCAGAAATTGGCTCGTGTACAAACACCAAAACCTCTCCCTTTGACTTCTTCTTGAGATCAAACAAATCAATTAATGGTGAATAAAGGGCGTATGTGACTTGCGATATATAATATGAGCCGTAGGCAGTCGCAGACAAAAAACAAAAATCGTCGATTTGTTGAAAAGTAGAGCGAGCCTGAATTTTGAGCATTGCTAGATGTGTCAATTTCTGCCACCTTGTTCTTGGGCGTAGAGTAGGGGACTTAGAACGGATTCCCTACTTAACCTCATTACTATCTTGATAGTTTGAAAGGGATGGCTGCATTCAACGTACCAGGCATTTTCTTTCGGGCTCCAATGGTCAGATTAGGATACTAGTCTAGCTAGAAAAGAGTAATGTATGCTGTATAGATATATTTTCAGACTAGCCTAAATACATACAACGAAACCCCTTAGAAAATAGAGGACCAAACCTCAAGTTTCCGTAGTATTTAGTTTAGTATCAATCGAAATATAAGCATATTACGTTAATCTAGTAGTAACCCGGTTCGGATTGGAGGCTTCGAAGGGCTGCAGTAAGATTTCTGGTCATCTATAAGCGTTATTAGATTGCGAATCTATACAAACAACAAAACCAGCTAGTTAAAAGAAATAGATGATAAGGTCGCGTGTAACGCAATAGCAGCTTATCCCCTAGTGCGTATAATTAGACACTTATAGACAAATAAGATGTATATAATAGAAGTTATTCTTGGATATAATACTTTTTATTAATCCTTAGACTAATCTGTAAAAATAAAACTACACTAGAGTTACTATAGCTATAGTAATAGGTAATTAAATATTAGAGAAGGAATAATTATATTAAGGTACTAGTAAACGAAAAACTATATTAAAAGCTATCTAAGCGAGTAGCGGAAGGCTGCTAACTACCTAATTTTAAGCTCCCTCGTCCTAGTTTAGAATCTTTTTGAGAATCTGAGTGACTTCATCCTCTGACACTCCCTTCACGCCCAATAACTCATTGTCGGTGATATCAAATTTGCCCCCGAAGCCCGGATCCAGCGTCGCACGGACCAAATACGGAAAAAAGGTCTCTATGTCGTAAATCCCCTTTGCCAGCCTAGCGTCTGCTGTAGCAGTGAGATCATCCAGCTTGACAGGCACAACCTCCCAGGATTTGCCCGGCGCCACTTTCTTGGCAAGGGCAAGAAGCTGATTCTGTGAAGTCACGATGTCGTGGATGCGGACGGAGCGATTCTTGGTCTCTTCCGGACGGGTCAGAATACCAACGACGGCGTCAGCTACGCTGCCTACGGTGGTGGCGCTGAATGGCAGATCGCCGCCGTCGATGATGATCGGCTTGGCATCTGAAATGCGGAGGATGAAGTCGCGCTCGAGACCCCAGTCCAGAAAGGCATTGTTGTACACTACCGTGTAGGTGAGATCTGTCGTCTTAGACTTGTCCTTGACGTGCTCGTAGGCCTTGATCTTGTCGCCAAAGATGGGGAGCTGGCGCGTCTTGGGATTGTCCAGGTTAGCTCCGAAGTCTGAAGGAATGATACGTTTGACGCCAGCGGCAGCAGCGGCATCGATCAAAGTCAGCTGGGACTGGATGCCTGAGTATCCGACCGTAGACACAACAGCGTCCTGTCCCACGAGAGCCGACTTCAGCGAGTCAAAAGAGTCAAAGTCGACATCGACAACGTCAGTGTTTTCTGGGAATGTGGACTTGGAGCCGAATCGTCTGAGGACCCGGACGTCGAATTTGCCAGAGGCAACGAGTTTGTTGAAGACGACGGTGCCAAGATCGCCTGCGGCTCCGGTAATTGCGACTTTCTTGATAACTGTCGACATGGTAGGCAATTACTGTGACTTTTTGCGTGCTCGAGAGTAAAAGTGATGTAATGGCTGGATTACACGGCTGAGCAGTAGTGGAGAGTGATGAACTAGAGTGAACTGTGCTTGATGAGGCTGGCTGATGTCGACTCCATTATCTCGACACGACACAATATATATATTCCATCCATCCCACCTGGTCTCCGTCTCCTGGCAATTGATGGTGTTTTGGTAATGTTGTAAGCCGGCCACTAAGTGGGATATGGTCCATTACCTAATTCGCTCTGTGGAGTACCGGGGCGCTTTGTGGGAGGTTTGTGTTTTGTCAGCTCGACCACCAGTCATCCCACTCGGAAGAATAATACAGTAAGCTTCTCGCCGTCGCTTCCCACCTTTTCTCCGACCCCGCCAGCCTCTTTGATATCCCGTTCGGAATCCGATGACATTCTGTTAAATCTTACATGAACAGGACCACGAAATAATAACAGAAAGCCCGATGAGTCTGTAGTTAGTCAATGTGCTGAAACGCTATCCATTGATGATGCCATCGGATTACTCATCGATTTCTACAGCTGAAAATGTGTGCCATTGCGGAAGGCGATTTCTGCGAAAGGAGCATTTACGGCGGCACCAAGCCGTCCACGAAGAACCTGCTTTTGTTTGTCATATCTGCCAGCGCTCGTTTACTCGCAAGTAAGTCTCCAGTCAATCCTCTTCCCATGCAGGATGACTGGCTTACGGCTCTGATAGCGACCTTCTCCGCCGCCATGTCGCCCGTCATGAGGTTTCAGCAAGCCCGGCCTCTCGCAGACGGCAAGCGTGCGATGCGTGTAGAGTGAACAAGACAAGATGTGATGGTGGCCGAGGGGTTAGGTGCACGTTGTGCGCTCAGCGAGCTATTGATTGTAGCTACCGTGATTCAAGGCTTGCAGATCGTGACGATGGTTCGACCATCCTTGCCAGACATCCCGGCTCCGAGAACATAATAGAGAGCCCAAAAGAAACTTCCACCAATTGGCTGTCGGATTCTGCCAGGCCATTCGAGGAAATGGGAGATGTGGAGCCGGCCATGGAAGGGCCAGAGGACGGTGAATCGAGTATTGGAACAGCGGGAGCGAGTTTCGTCTTGAAATCGATCCAAGAATCGACAAATTTGTTCAAGAAGCCCCTAGGAGACCCCCCTGCTGATGTGGAAGCTTGGTGTACAGCTTGCTCTGAGGCATACTGGGAGCAGGTCCACGACCATTGGTCCCTACTCCACCAGCCAACATTCTCTCTGGAAAGCGACCCTCTTGCTGTCACCGCATCTATGATAATTATCGGATGCTGGTTCAACGGACCCCGGGATGCTTCTGACATCGTCGTTAACGCACACGAGCGGCTAGTTGACAATCTTTTTGAGGAGCTAGTAAGACATCGTACCACCCTGTTTAAAGAATCACTCGCTCACAGTTGGCAGTCTAGACCAGGTGCCGGCTTGGACGAAGACGGGCCTTGGAGGTTTGAAGTATATCAGTCGGTGCTTCTCAACATTATATTCGCATTCTACAGTGGCGTCAGTCTTTCCTCCGTCCAATGATGAGGACACGGCGGGCTTGCTCTAACATCAAACAGAAAGAACAACTTATCGCAAGGTCAGGACTACTCCTCAGCCTCTTGATCGCGACCCTGCGGCAAATAGGCATGTTCAGCTCTGAAAGAGCCGAATATCAAGAACGAACGCATTTCCCTGGCACCTTCTTGCCCTACGTACTCGGCAACCGTGAGAAGCGCATACGGTTAGTGCACAACTCCCATTACAGGATGAATGTTGTTGACTTGATAACCTCAAAGACTAGTGTTCTTTTTGCTCAAGATTGATGCCTATCTCTATGTCGTCAACGGCCAACCTCCTCGCCTTCAGCCAGAAGAACTAGACGTAGGTCTGCCGTCTACCTTCGCGCTATGGAACGCTCACCCACTGGATGAGTTCTATAAACGCCAGCCACAAGAACCCCTCAGTAGGGCTGACAAGAGATTGAGTCAACTTGTACGGGGTCCGGACCTGCTGGCGATATCAGAACTGCTTATTGAAGATGTACAAATTGGCCTCTGCAGCATGGCTTCTGCACTCTGGAGGTTTACTCTGACGCGTCGGAGCAGCGAAGCTGCTGGCATCGAATCCAAGGCTCTGCTAGCACAACAACTTGACAACTGGGAATATCAACTGGAGAGGATATCGGGTCTGTGCAAGGAACAAGAAGCGCGCACAAATTCTGTAGAATTCCCGCTAAAGGCCTACTTTGGTCAGGAAACCGATATTTGCCCTCCAGTACTGACTCGCGTGAGATGGCTCATTCATGAAACCATGATGCTCCAGAACGCTATGAGCTCATATCTCTATGCCTACATGCATGCACTGGGCAAATTCGTCAGGAGACAAACGGATACGAGTACGGACCTGCCAATCTCTAACGCAAGTGGGGAGCAAGACGCCGGTGTCCTACATTGGGCACACTCTCTAGACTCCAGGAAGGCTGTCTTGATCTCTCTCACGGTTCTGAAAGCACAAAAAAGCCTCTCGGCTCAGAACGACCAACGGAGCAGGCCCGTGGAACCGCTCGCAGATGTCGTACTCTCGAATAGTGCTGTAGTCTTGTGGGCTTGGGCTGCGGCTATGGAAGGATCTTGTTCCTGCCGGCAAATGTCAAACCGCACCACGGACGATACCGACACAGTTGGCGGTAGCGACTTGAGCAACAATAGGCCCATACTGGCGGCAGACGCTCCTCCGCTGTGCGCGTGTATGGCAGAAGAATGGATCAAGCGTTTTGCGGCTGCCCGTTCGAGTTGAAGGCAGCAATGAGTCTAGGCTGGGTCGCACTGTTCCTCGCGTACAGTGTTGCTAACAACCAAATCTACCGCCGAAGAAAACATCGCCGCCTACGCAACCGGCGCCAACGCCACCGTTCCCTCCTTCGTCCCGGATCGAGCCCAGGTGAAGGCGAATCTCTCCGCTACGGGTGATGTTTTTGCCAAAAAAGGACAAAATGGGAAGAAAATGGCTATTCTGAAGCAGATTATGCCAGCCCTTAGATTCTGTAGTACCGTCAAACACGCTAGTGGCCTTGCAGCAGGCGGTGGCTTAATTGCGCTAGGGTGTCTTGCAGAGCATCACACTTGGTGGATGTCAGACGGGAGTCTGAGTGAGGTCACACAGCTCGCCCACGGAGATAACGCGACAACACTAATGTGGGACTCAAACGACAATGACATCCTTGATATGCAGGAGAGTTTACAATTCGACCGGAATTGATATCGACCCTCCCCACGAAATTACAGATGGAGATGCTTTCGAAGATATTGGAGATGGTCTCGCGGAGGTTGGGAATTATATCCTGAATTTTCTCTTTTAAGTTTGTCCGTTTCGGAATAGTGTTCTTTTCTTAAATCTATGTTAATAGTAGTTTATCTTATCTGGTTTTGATTTAACTCTATTAGCGCGTCAACAAGGTGACTTATACAATAGCTAATTATTGTACTCGAAGAGACAGATAGAACACGTAATTAATTGCCTTATTGTAGTTTAGCGTCTTAAGGAGTTGTCCTAGCTTATAACCTATTGAATAGCAAGATTATTTGGGAGCATCATGTGGTGGTAATGGTATCGTATTCTGTAAGGAATTAGTGTGTATAAATAGGTCTACTTACAAAGGGCAGTTATGTAACCATTCTATATATTTAATACATGCTTACTAATAACCCTTGTGGCTCTAACTACAATTAGAGACATGCAGTGTTTGCGAAATCATTAAAACCTTAGGATAAATAAAGAACTGATACATCTAACACCATATCTGTCTCTATTTGAAACGGATCTGGAGGCCCTTCGTATCGAGTCTTGTGTTATAGAGATTCTAATACTAAGATGTAAAGCTTGTAGCTAGGGAAAAAGTTATTACACTAGTAATCTACGCCGAACATTAACTTCCGCCGCTTCTAATACGGTTAGTTAGCATTGCCGCTCTACTCAGGCACTACTCACCCTCACCTCACCCTCTACTCAGGTTGCTTAGTTACGTTCCTGCTCTAGTAGCTAATCATGATTTATTTACTATTCAATTCTACTATGCAAAAGTCGTCAACTCTACACGATTGTATTTAGGGGGACTAAGTCGACTCCTAGTGAGCCCAAATAGGACCTCCCCCCCCCCCAAAAAAATACACCCTTCAAACTCTTAAAGTAGATTATTCTTGCAACTATAGCGTAGCCCTAGCTATTTTCTAAAGATAATATGCCCTTACGCCCTTTCCTAAATCTTTGCTCTTTCGTATACCTTCTTCCGCTAGACCTACTAGATTACTTTTGCCTAAATCGTCCCTAAGTCACAAATATACGTTCTAATAAATTCGATAGCTGAATTCTTAATTGATAACAAAAAACAAAGAATGTTGTTTTTCCTTTTGCCCAAAGAATTTCTGTTTGGGAATCGAGTGCTTTTGCGTTCTAGTTCGTAATTTGCATCGTTTGACGTCAGTAAGTACGGTACAGTGATTGGATGGGCTCCACCATGTCTAGAGCACACTAGCTTTTAATTCTATAATCTACACCACTATAACCAGTAGTACTACAATCTAGACTACGTTAGTTTAGAATACTCTGATTCGGTGGACTGCAACTAGGAGCACATTGACTTTTAACACTACAATCTATACTACTATAGTTTGTAGTACTATAATCTGGATCACTTTAGTTCAAAGTACGCCAATTGCGTATGCTGGAACTTAGAGCACTAATTTTTAACACTACTTAAAACGGGATTATTATATGCTAATATAATTCAATCCTATATGAACTTCTGTCTATCTTAACAGTCCTCATTATCCAGTTAAGATCCGCGATTAAGCTGTATTTGGAATATTTGTTTATATAGCAGTGTGATCAAAGCATGTCAGGAACATGTCACATGAACTCACATGATAAGCTTTTATTTCTGTCCCTACATGTGGGCATTTTGCATTTTATATAGACAGGCAGACGGTGATAACTATTTAGAGATATATAATAGTGACAGAATTTAGAACCCTGGCTAGGGGAACGCGGCCCTTTCGGGCTCTCGTTAAAAATTATAAGATTACAACAGGATGAGTAGACTGGAGCAGACCGGAGCCGAGCAAAGGCGGAGTTAATCACGTAAGCGCAAACATCAACATTCGGTGGTATAACAAAATAACTATATATTATATCTCGCGGATCCGTAACTCCGTAGCCTCATCTACCGACCAGTATTTATCCTAGTGATACAGGGTCCGCTCCACCTAATAAGCTCAACCTAAAGGCTTTTTGTGTTCGTTGTATATCCAAGAGCAACACTAAATTCCTTGACACTATTTTCATCTGAGCGGCTCTAATCTTGCCCTACCGCACTGGACCCACCGTGTCTTAACAAGACTAATTCCTAATAAAATCCAAACTCTGGTAGTCCACAGAGGGGACAAGATACGATCGACAGCTAGTGACTGAATATAGTCTACTATAAATGATTTATCTGTAATTCTGTAAGGTTTTATAATCTCTAAGACTCCATGACACTCGCTTGAGTCGCCGAGGTAGATTATTGTTCGCTAAGCCTGAGCATATATCTCTCCTATCTTACTGACTTGTTGGCTGCACTCTAGCGTGTTAAATTGAGTTATGTATATTGCATCGATACTTGGAAACTTGAATGCGACCATCAAGTCGGGAAGTCCTTGGCTTGCCTAGTTGCTTTATGAGATACATATAGTATATATTATACAAACCCACCCCTTCCATATCCAATGGTGGATGCGAGCTGGCTAGGATTTGGCAATTCTGGAAATTGGGAACTGGCGAAAGAGAAATTCGAGCCTAACAATATCATCAAAATGTCCCTAACAGATTCCAATTCCACTTTTGAACCTGAGCTCTCTTGCTTTGAGCTGAGTTCTGACTGAGCAACCATGGGATAGTGGCTGTGCAATCCTGAGGTTGACTTTTGCAACCTTGAGCTGGCCTAAGCAAGCTTGACCATGTGTAAGCAATCTATCGCTCCTCGAATTAATCATAGAATATTGTCAACTCCACGCGAAGTTCTACAGGGGGCTGGATTTGGACCAATCAGATGGCCGAAAAATAGGCCCCTCATCCAAAAATTGTACATAGCCTTTATGATATATCCTACGCCAGGCGTGATGTTTTTGTCTCTGGTTTTGTATCAGACTAGGATTGTAGTGGCGCAAAAGCTAACCTCGCCTATGAAATCGCCAACCTCAGAACCTATAACCACAGTTGAAGATACATAATGTCAAATTAATAGAAATTTTTCGAGCGACCATATTCCTGTCTTAGATCTTTCGAGAGCCTCGCCATCCATATACCCATAGACGTACGCGTCTCCGACCAGGGCATGCTTTTTTCCAATTTGTCGAAGAATGACTGGAGTATCACAGCCTAGGAATACGCAGACCTTGTCTCCTGGGAGAATAAGACTTGGCCCTACGCCAATATTCGCTGGAAGGGCGACACTAGGTAAGTCTATTCGGGTTTCCGAGAGCTTCAAGGAGAACATTGTGTGACCGCTGATTCCAGTCGAGCAGCTTTGCAGGTGGATTCTCTGTGCAGTGCTTAATTTGTCGATGATCTCATCACCGAGGATTCCGGCTGCTACTTCTTGCTCCCTAAGGAGATCTGCCAATCCTTGATTATCTTCGAGCTCGGAAAAGGGAGCCTCCATCTCAACCGTATTAACGAATGCAGCGAAGGCTTGGTCACAAGTAGGTATCTCGAGCTCCCGCCGGCAAGTCGTTAAATGTTGAACAAAGCTTCTGATAATTTGGGAAGATGTTGTAGAAACATTGATTTTCCATACAGCAGATATATTTCGGACCATGCCGAGATGTATGCCTGTTACGCAGAGCGGCCCCTCCTCGGGAAGGGATCTTCTGACGTCCGGTAATAGGCCATTGGGGCTGCTGAAATCAAACATTGCTACGATCGGCAGGTCTGTGTACTTGCTGCAGCAAAAATCTGGAACCCAGGATTCGTGCTGCTCCCGGCCATGAACACAGTCAATCCTACGAGATAACGACGCCCAGCATAGAATTGACAAGTCCCGAGTTGCCTCTATGATTGCTAGAGTAGCCTGCCTGAAGACTTTCATCACATCCTTTGAGTAGTCGACTTCTATCAATCGACGGATATGGTGTGGAAAACAGCCGTAGTAGCCATATATCATGTCCCGTGGATCTCGACAATGCTTCATTCGTGACTGGGTTAGCCATCGAGTGACACTGAAATTTCTTATATTGCGAGCAATACCAGGCTCTGGAATTGATTTCGGGCCCATACTTGTAAGAAGTCCTATGTCATGAACTCCAGAGTCTACGTCTGCCCTTGCGATCTCGATAAAATCTTCCGATAATTTAAGGAAACTCTGATACGTTGCCTTGTGCCGCCCCATAACGACCAAAACGTCTCTTGCGCAAGCGATCTCCTGCACAACCCACACCCTTCTCCAGTAGTCCATTGCCCATAGCAGGTGCATTGTTAAGCGTAGAAAGCGCAGATGCTCTGGACTGAACATCTGGTTCCCACAAGAGCGAAGGTCAAGTGCCCCAGCTTCTCCATTTGCGATATTAAAAAGGGCAATGGGGTCTAAATGCTCCCTCATCACAGGCATCATCCGGCTTATGGCATTGCTACATCTTCCGAAATCGTCTAATATTCCGAGCCAAGCGATAGTCCTGGAGGCTGAAGCGTATATCAATCGCATTCTCTGAACTTGAGCATTCCGTTCTAAATCGTCCGACTGATTGATCGCTAATGCATCGATCCAAATCAATCGGTCTTCTGACTGTGCCCTGAGGCCATGAAGTGCTCTTTTCAAATTTCGGGTGACATGAAAAAGTTGCGAATTGAGGAGCATCTGCCGCGGGTGTTTTTCGGCACCCCAAACATATGATAATGCTTCATACGGCGGAGCTTTGTTTAGAGGAACGCAGACAAGGCTACAGCGAATGCGATCACTGATGTCTCCACGATGGAGGGTGACGAGACGGATTTCTTCTCCCAAAAGCTTGCGGAAAATGATCTTTGATGCCGAAGAGTTCAGCTCTGCAAGTGGCACTACGCCTTCCTGGCTATCTTCCTGGCTGTATTTCTGATCTGCAGACGCGGACGGGGATTCTTGGATTCCATCCATGTTGCTTGTTGTCTGGTCAGAGTGGAGGTAGTTCGCTTTTTATTCAAAATTCAGTGCAGGTTTAGCCTGCCGCGAGGGTGTGGAAGAGTAGGGCTGAATTACTAGTCACGTGCGGCTATACAAGAAAGGGTTCAAAATCGGCTCCAACAGGGACCCTTGTGAGTTCCACAGAGGAGCGAGAACGGGTACTATCACCCTATCTTGATAGGTTGAAAGAGGTGGCTGCGTTCTAGACAACAGGCATTGGCAAAATTTATATACAGACATCATAGAAACCATAGGGCGTCAGACGAGGAACCTCTGAGCATAATCTAGCTGACTTATTAGCGTGCTCAAGACACAGGGCTCAGCTCAGGTTATAGAAGCGGCTACTCAGGTCCAAAGACAGAGGTGGACTTTGGTGAGGTCAAGATTCGGCGCAGAGTATATTGGTTATAGAACCGAAAGGTTCAGTACCCCCTGTCGCAGGCGATCTTCTTTTACGTTCCCTTAATTTACCTACTTTACTGCCTTTTCCAAATCGCTATCACTATTATTTTCTAACAGCCTATACCGCCTCCGACTATACAAGTCCCAAGCAAACCATCCCAATAATGTAACCATCATTAGCGGTAATGTAATAGCCATATATGCCAATATATCATTACTCGCTTCAAGCCTCAAATATCCCCCTTCCTCCTACTTACCTGTACATAGCCCATCCCAAAAAAAAAGACTACCCACATCGAACATTCATTAGTCTACCAACCCTTTTATTATCTTTTTGATATCGCAAAAACAGAACAAATGAAAAGGGAGCAAAACGAACCGAAGTAAAAGAAGCAGGTAGATAAACAAGGGCAACAAGTGTAATTGTCTTAACAGTATGTGCTTCCTGCGTGGATTTCTGCGTCATTTTCTTCATAAGCATGCCTTCGTGCAACATTAACGTGGCTTGATGTTTCATTATCTCGTTATCGCGGAGCGCTATTGCGTTTCGTAGCTATTTTTTGTTTTGTTCGATTAATACACATTGTTAAAGAGTCATATTTTATTTAATATGAAAGGGTGAGTGGGGATAACATACAAGCAACGCAAGTTCTTCTCCTCTCGAATGTAGATGCTCGAAACGCCCTTTTAGCAACTCCTGTTCCTGGATCTTGTCACCAAGCACTTTCTTAAAAAGAATGTAATGTGGTGCTGCGTCACCGTTGTCTAGAGGCAGACGAGTATCCGCTTCTGCTAATAAGGTATTAAGAACGGTAATGTTAGATTCGAGGGCGCGTGCTCCGCGCAGAAGGATGTCAAGATAGTAATGTAGATTTTGCATGTCCTTGAATTTAACCTGTCCGTTTTGATGGACAGCTGTGCTGGCGAAACGTGCCGAGTTGTGCTTTTATTGATCAGCAATCCTATGATTTGGATATTAATCGACGGAACTATATAGGCTTACAATGACATCAATCTTATAGTCTATGTATTAAGTTTATATAAGTAAAAAGAAAGGATATATATATAATTAAACTTATTTAAATACTTAGAGAATCTTTAGTTTATTTAAATATTATTTATTACAGCGATAGCTGGTTTAACTAGAATCTATAGGCCTTAAAAAAGCCGTCGAATAGTTATTCCGGCCGGATCGATTTTATTGGATAAAATTCCACTAAGCGCCTTGACAGCGGCCGCCGGTAGAAATATTGCCCGCTTCTAAATTCGACGATTTCCCTCGCCCGGTCGAAATAATCAACCTATTTCGCAGCCCGAATCAAAGCTACACAGAAGGAGAGTAAGGGTAGAAGGCAGGAAAATTGTATAGTAATTTATATATATTATATAACTCTTTCTATAGAATACAACTCTCCTGCAGAGCTGGCCCCCAAGCACGGTACACAGAATGTGGCCGTAGGTCACATTTTATTATATAAGTGTACTAATAATACACTAAGTTAATTCCTTCGTAAAGATTATATCTAATTAGATTATAAAGCTTTTAGAGTTATTTTTATAAGATTAAAATACTAAAAGAATAATTAAACTAAGTTATCAGGCCATAAGTTTATTAGAACTACTCTAACTAAAGGACATTTCTTAGTTTCTATAGAAATACAAGGGTTAGGATACCTTAGGCTTATATTAGTAAGCACTATTTCTAACAACTTCTTTAACCTATGTTTTTCTTCAGCTGTTAGATATTCGCGAAGACTCTTCAACTCAAAATCTTTTTGTGTCTTCTAGGTTTGTTTACGGCATTCCTCCAAAAGTATTCATGGCGATAAGTAGAAGCACAAGCCTCGTGCTGTCTGAGTCTGTCGCACCAGCACCTCGCAATATGGAAGCGGCTCCCCAGTCTCAGTCATCTGGCATAAAGAATAATTATGAATATCGGCTGCTGGATCTCTCTATGGATGAGATAAGGTTACTCACGCTTCATCCTGGAAAGGATGGAGACGAAATCAGCTGCGCATTGAGCCATCATACCCTGACGGATAATCTAAAGTATGAAGCACTATCATACACATGGGGAGATAATACGAACCTATGCAGTATTACTGTGGATGGCCTTCCTTTCTAAGTCACCGAAAATCTTGCAATTGCCTTGCGCCATCTCCGGTACCCGCCACTTCCAACTGTATGGCCAAATGGAGAGATAAGGTCACCAACCGATGAGCTGCGTAAGGATAGGATATTATGGGTCGACGCACTCTGTATCAATCAACAGGACTCTAAAGAACGCGGCCACCAAGTCAGAAGGATGGACAAGATCTACAGGTCCGCGTGGAAGGTGCTTGCCTGGCTCGGCGAGGAAAGGGACGAGAGCGAAACTGCAATGGACTTCGTAGAGAGAATTGAACAAGGCCACGGTCTCTTTGGTGTCCATGGAGAAGTTCTTACGCCTAGAGAGACGTGGGCGGCGTTGCACAAGCTATGGGCTCGCCCTTACTGGGCACGTGTGTGGATTATTCAAGAACTAGCATCCACCATAACGAAAGAAGAGACTACATGGATACCCCGTTACCATGCCGAAATAGGCTGTGGTCATAAATGGGTCCGCCTGGACATCTTCCAAAATGCTTGGAACTACTTAGACCGGTACCTGAATCATCCATTGGTCCGTGGAAACGGTGAATATATCCCAGTTCGTAGTCTTTTCACGCTCCTCTTCGAACATGCCCATGGGCGACTTAGCCTGGGCGCCTTGATATCCCTGACGTATACCGCAAATGCCACCGACGCTCGCGACCACTTCTACGCAGTTCTTGGACTTGCTCCCGAGACAGACCGGGCTGCCTTAGTTCCAGATTATACCAAGTCACTGAAAGAAGTTTGCGGTCAATTTATTAAGCACATTATCGAGACGGAAACGAAGCTGGACATTCTCGCTTTCAACCACTCCAGCCAGGAAGCTGACTTTCCTACATGGGCGCCGAACTTCACAAGTTCCTCACGCAGTGCCAGTATTCGATGGCGTCCGTTCTGGCAGAACTTTTCGGCGTCAGGAAAAGCCGCCCTAAATCCACCACAGGTTAGGTTTTCAAGTGATTTGACCACACTCACAATCATGGGCTTTTTCGTTGATCCAGTGGTTACCGTTGATGGCCCTTTCATAGACGTGCAAAGCTTCATAAAGGGCTACCCTAACAGCCTCAAAAGCTCACTTATCGGCAATGCGAAGCAAGTCTATCTTTCCAATTATGAACGGAGAGCGCAGCAGTGGGAGTGGGAGCAGCAATTTAAACAACAGTGGGAGCAGCAGTGGGGGAAGCAGTCAGAGGAGCTGTGGAAACAGCGGTACCCATGGAGAGTGGAGCAGTCACGATACAGCGAGGATATTTTGATGGCCATTGGGAGAACCCTCGTACTAGACCACCACGTCGAAGAAAGTCCGCCAATTGCGAAGCGAGGCATGCCTGATTTATTCATGCTTTTCCATAAACTATTACTCGACCCGATGAACGAGTCATTTCAAGGCCTAACGAGGAGCAATTATTATGATCTAGCAGGAATGGCCAAAGGCGCCGGAGTAGAAAAGCAAGAGAAGCAATGCTTTGATTTGTCCGTACAACAAGCCCTAGAGGGCCGCTGTTTCTTCACAACTCTCAGCGGATACATGGGAGTCGGGCCACGGGAAACCCTCGTGGCTCCTCTGTTATTATCTTATCGGGAGGAAACATGCCGTTCATCATTAATGACCACTCTACACATCATTCCCTTGTTGGGGAGGCTTACGTACATGGAATCATGAACGGAGAGCTGAAGATATCCTCCGAGGACCTCCAGGAATTTCATTTCAAGTAACATTTGGTAGAATGAAATTGCCTGGATAGGACTAAGATCGATAGTAAGAACCTATGCTCGTTTTTGCATCAATATATAGTGTTATATTATATATATCTAAGAATACTTTTTAATTTATAAATACTAAGTTCTTAAACAAAGAAATATCTTACTCTAGAAATTCCTACTCTGTTACTTCTATAATTCTCGTTCTCTTCTAGCCAGATTATTTTAAAAGCTTCTTGGTCAGCAACCCTATCTAATTAACAGGCAAAAGTTCACAATAACACTAGTCTAAACAAACTTTTAAATCCTTCATGTTACCAGGTACAAAGAACGATCCTTCAACCTCATGGCTAGAGTGGTTTCCTTCCAACAATAATATGGAGGGGGAAATACGAATGCTTTGTTGAATCATACAGTGATTTCCTGACATCAACGAGATAGACCTCAAGAGCCTCTAGAGACCATCCTAATCCCGCTGTATAAACTCTGCTAGCAATATTTTTTAGACCGTCTACCATGGCTTCGCGTAAATAAAGTCCAGCAAGTTTAAGATTTCGATCTCTTGGCCAGACACCTACAGGGAGTCTTAAAATCACATCCTGGACGTCCTCGAACCCAGCATCGCGCATTTGGGCAGCTAAATTATTCGCATTAAGATTGTCGCCTCCTAGGATTGCCATCCCTCGATTGAGATTGTCGACAAAGTCGCGAAAGGGGTAGGGATCAGTCATGCTACCGTCGTCGCAATGTGGATAGTAAACCATCTCTTGGAACTCTAAGTAGCCTCCGGGCTTCAGATGCCTGAAGCTACCAATTAGTTCCTTGAACCAATGTCATGTTTTGTTGAGAATTACTCGCCTTAAAGCGCGAGTCATGAGTCGAGGTCTGTTTTTGATTGTCTGGGTCACATGTCGACAATGGATATAGTCGAAAGAATCTAATGGATACAGCCATTCATCCTCGATATCGTCGATTATGAACTTTACATTAGGAGGGACGAAAAGTGGTTGGATAGGGCTAAGATCAATACCCTGGACTCTTGCGCTTGGGTACATATCCCCTACTTTTCGAATTGTTAGCTCTGGGAACGTTTGGAAGCTCACACGACTGATTACTCTCAATTGCCCAGATCCCACTCCCTGTGCCTAGAATCCAATAGTTAACTTTCAAATTCTGTGACGACATAACATTCAAGCTTACATACCCAAGTCAAGTATCTCCTGAGGATTGTCTCCAATGGGCGCAAAATGTAGCTTCCCCCCGCACATCAATACAGTCATGGCATGTTTCATATCGTCGCGGTTTTGCTCATTTTCGTCGTTTGGGAAGGGATAATAAGTTCTGTCTCGACGAAAGGAATGATATCTCAAGCCATTCTCGAATGTGTGATCCCTTATACTAGACGTTATGGAGGCGTTAAGGCTGCTTGTGTCATCGCCATCATAACCAGTATCAGCGTCACTATCCCCGGCAAAGTCTTCTTCTGTTGGCTCTAACCCATTGCCGACTTCGATGGGTTCGTTGCTCGGCTCTTCAGCGATTGCTGGAGGTGAACCAGCCACTACGGATGACGGTCCTGAACGTAGAGTATCTCCTGGTGGAGATTGCGAAGCACGTGGTGGGGTCGGCGACTTTGATAAACGCTGGTGTTGAACTTGACTTGATTCTGACTCTGGATTTTCCAGAGTCTGCGGCGAAGAGTTTGGCAGTGACATGGCGTTATTAACGAGGCAAAATATCTCTAATTTTCAGACGCGACGATTTTGTACGGAATCCACTAAAACATAACCCGGAAACGGAAGAGACCTGATGTTAAGTACTTAATGTTTTATGTAGTTGAGCTTTGTCGCTGCCAAGCCCAGTCTCAGCTTTCTCCGTCAAGCCGAGCAGATGTTCTATTGTCGTAAGCGAGAAAATGATATCAAACCAAATCCTGCATAATAAATGTGATTGGTGTGCTTCGGCGTGCATATACCATGGTCCCGGTATATATGCAGGTGCGTTTATAACTACCAAGTCAGCCGATAATAGATTAGTCTTCGGATATACTTACTCTGTCGGACCCCCGAAGCCGAAGGTCGGGGTTACGGTGATATTTCCTAAACCTGGTCCATCTCCTGTCCTACATATCATTTCAAAAACTGGTCATGTGTTACGAGTCGTGCAGCACCTTATGAGTTTGGAGGAATGTAAATATTCCCCCAACTACGTCCACCACCTACTCCTAAGGTACTTTGCATCTCGGCCAAGGTCTATGATGGCCCCAAACAATCTTGTCGCTCTAGCAGCGGCTCTGCGTGAAGCGCTCGCTACACCTGAAAGTCTTATCGCTGATTCGAAGGAGGAGAGAGAGGCGCGATTAGACTTGATTGACATGATTCCAGAGTTTAACGCTGCTCTTATAGGCAATGCCAACATGATTCGCGAGTTAGCGTGGTCGGTTCGTTGACTTCCATTGCTCTTTTATTTCAGAACATGGGTCTGAATCATCATTTCTAGAATGTGAATCTCGCCCCTCTACATGCGATCAGCCGCTGGGAATTGGCCAACCTTGTTCCACTCGATTCAGCCATATCTTATGAAGAACTTTCTCAGAAATGCGGTATTCCAAAATCCATACTTCGACGGATGTTACGCCATGCCATGACTAGCAGGCTGTTTTCTGAACATGACGGGAAAGTATCGCATTCACCGGCATCAAAGTTGCTTGTCGAGGACATAAGACTCGCCGCCTTTGTGAACCTTCACACTGAAACTGCCTGGAAATTTTACCCCCATATGATGGATGCTCTCCAGCGATGGCCAGAATCTCGAAATCACAGAGAAGCCGGTTATTCGATAGCCATGGGGTGCCCAGGTGAGATTTCATTATTCGAAGACGTCCAAAAGGATCCTGACCGGAGGGTTAATTTTGGACGTGCTATGGAACTCTTCAGCACTGGAGAAGGATATGGGGTATCAAGCTTAGTTGAGGGTTATCCTTGGGAAAAGCTGGGTAATGGTACTGTGGTGGACGTAAGTGTTGTTCATATTGAAATATTACAGCCTAATTAACAGACACACAGGTTGGTGGGGCCAATGGATTTGCGAGTGCAGCAATCAAGAAGTCATTTCCTTCACTGCGGCTAATTGTTCAAGATATCGAGATGAGCGAAGCAATGAAGGTTGACAATGCGGAAGCAAATTTAGAGTGGATGGCTTACGACTTCTTCACTCCTCAGACCGTTGTGGCAGATGTATATTTCTACCGCTTTGTCTTCCACAATTATTCTGACGAGAAGGCGGTCGATATTCTAAAAGCTGCAGTTCCGGTATTGAAACCTGGTGCGAAGATTTTGATCAACGACACCAATTTGCCTGACCCTGGGGAAGTACGGTGGTTCGATGAGAGGGCTGCAAGGTTTGTTTTCCAGCAATGTTATAGATGTTGTGCTAACAGATGCTTTAGGGGTTTGGATGTTCTAGTAAGACACTCGGCTTTAACTTATTGACATGACTAATATATTGTAGATGCTAGGTGTTATGAATGGGCGTGAACGAAGTAAGGATGATTGGGAAGCGCTATTTAAGGCCGCAGATCCACGTTATAAGTTTCTTGGTGCAACTTTGCCGCCTAGGTCTCGACTGTGGCTAATTGAAGCCGAGTGGATCGAATGAACACTGGAGATAGATTATAGAGACAGGCGAGTTTTCGCACCTAGATATGATTGGATTTAAAATAAAAAAGCTCACAAGCCAAAGGAGAGTAACAATGGAACTTAGTCCAGTCCCGTATTAAGGGTAGAGATGTGACCTCGTCAAAGTAATCTCTGATAGTAAGAGGGCTGTTCCATTCTTTGATATTGGGCAAGTGAGATCCCAAATAACTTCTCCCGTAGAATCATTGAACTTTTCAGATTTAGCAGATTTCGGTGAAAAAAAAAGTATACAATTAAAAGATTCCGCAAATATAGGCCCCCAGGGAACCAGTTTGCGTAAGTCCCTGTACTACTTTACCATATATGTAATAAAGCCCAACTCTGGGATTAATATATGACTTCATTTATAGCCGAGCCACCAGAGCAGGTCCGCTCATATCCGTACAATGACTGCACAGTTTCAATTTCCTAAACCAAATTTCTATTACACTATCCTTTCATCCATTCTCCCGCTTTGGCTTACAGTACGCAGGCTCCTCTGAGTAAGAGAGAATAGATGCAACAGCCATAGTAGTACCACTAGCATGATTATTGTAACGTACCTTGCCTTTCCGTGGACCATTATGCTTGCTCTTCGTTTGTCCAGCATCGTTCCTTGGAGAATCAACATCCCGGTTCCGGCCATTCAATTCTTTTGCCGACCCTTCCAGATTGTTCTCCTCTTCCATTTTTTGTATTCTCTGTATATCCTGTATCACACGCATCGACATATGCTCCAAGACCCTCGCCATTGCGTAGGTATTCTTCCATCAGCTGATTGTGCCTTCTTAATGCATCATTCATCTCTTCAGCAGACACATCGTTGAGAAATGTGCAAGAGCCGATTGGCTAGAAGTAGATGCAGAGAACATAAGGATAAGTACAATATATATTGGAGTTTCCATTCTCGGGTCTGGTTACATACTACTCAAGTAATTAAAGTTCAGCAGATCTGTTAGACAGGTACAATTAAAGCGAAGAAGCTTTTATCTACGACCGCAAGACATTAGAAATCCCGAGAAATTTGCATCCACAGCAGGAAGAAGTGCATACTCGGGAAATGGAGGGCCAAGTTTGACAGCATTAGTTGCTGTTCTTGTTGTTCTTGTACGAGATATACATTGTTTCCGTCGTTCTAGAGTGACATCGTTACAATCATTACGGTTACATTGCCCGATTAGGAATGTCATTTAGATGCTTCCGAACACGAAAACGAGTCGACGCCTTGCAAATATCGATCAGTGGTGTAGTACCTTTACACTTGCAGCTATTCACTTGTTTAATAACCTCAGTCCGTTTCCAAATTCCACTTCTATTGCCACAGCTCTACATCACACTGCTGGCAAACCATATTGCCGGGTCCATGAAGCCACCTAGAACAGGGTGGATCTGAGTATCTGCGTCCAAATTTGCAACCACTCCCACAATTTTGTATCAGCTTTTCGATCATCAACGACTCAATCATCAATAACTATTGTCTTCTCCTCTATCTACAATTCCTTTTGCAGGGTTATAGTTCATTGCGCCTGAAAATTAATCTACAAATCACCACAAGTCGCAATTGGGAACTAGCTGGCATTTTGACACGGCAACCTAGTTTGCAGATGATGAGGCAATTCGAAATTTCTAAAGCTTATGCCGTTCAAGAAGAGATTTTTGTGAGTAGCTGTATTCGAATCATGGGTTATCGCCCTCACGCTCACCTCAATAGTTTGATGACGGCCGCGAAGAAGAACTGGTTGAATTTATCCTCGAACAAAAATCCGAAATCCAGGGTAATCCATCAAGGGTCCTGCAAGTTATTGGCGAGTTCGGAAGGACGAAAAAATACCTGAACATAGGCGAGCACGATGGAAAGATTGTCAGATGCAATTCAAGCAGCGAGGCCACAGGCTATGATTGAACTTGGAGGATACTGTGGGTATCCAACAATATTGTTCAGCTCAGCAGTCCATAACACTGGAGGCAAATGATACTATTCCTTGGAACGAAGTCCGAAATTCGCGAAGGCTATTGCAACACTAGTTGAAGTTGCAGGTCTAGAGGACATCATACAAGTTGTGGTTGGACCTAGTGATCATGGTATTAAGAAACTATTTTGACGGGGGTTACACACTGTGGGCATGATGTTTCTTGACCATTACAAACCAGCATATACAACTAACTTGAAGTTGTGCGAGGAATTGAGCCTTATTAAGGAAAGAACGATATATGTAGGAGATAATGTTATCAAGCCAGGAAATCCACCGTACTTAGAATACAGTGCACAGTCAAACAGAAGATAGACTTTAACTCAAGGTTCAAAGAGGGATACAGATAACTTCCCTGGAAGACGTGCGACCCAATATAAGAAGGTTGAGGAGTCGAGTACTGAAGTGAAGGGAAATCCGCGTTTAATGTACGAGAGTCGTTTGGTAAATAGTTTTGGACCTACTGGTGAACCAAATGGTGTTGAAATAACAAGTTGTATTGGTGTGTGCGAACCCTCGAGCACAATAGTGGTGGTGTGAGTGAGAATACTTACAGAAGTTAATTAACATAGTACTAGTATTATATATACTTGAATATAATAGATAGTAGCACGTTCTCTTAAATTATTATACAACTAAAGAGCCAGGAATTCACTGAAAGAGAAAAGTATAGCATCGAGGAAGAGACCGCCGTTAAAATTGGCGAATGAGAAGATTAACACTTTTCAAGCTTTGAAGCAATGTTGAATAGATACTACTATTTTGTACATTTCAATTTGGGTCTTCATATCCACGTGGAGACCGACGCGTCTAATAACGGAATCTTGAGTCAACTAGTCCCTGCAGCATCAGGAAAGAATATCTGGAGATCGATGGAATTTCATTGGAAGAAGCTGAGTACCTGAGAAGCGGACAGGGAAACCCATGACGGGGAACGCTTTCCCTGATTTAAGGGTTTCCGGCAGGAGTAAAACTATCTACAAGGTGCGAAACACGAGTCAAATTAGATCCTAGACTCTCCCAATCTTCAAGATTCTATGACAACCAAGGGTTTTAAGTGAATGGGTTAGGGCTAATATCCCGCAGCCTAACAAATGCATTTCCACGGCGTCTAGGATATCTCGATTGGGGTCCTTGAGAGGAAAAAGAAGAAAGGTAGTATTACAGAAGCGGGAATCCCAACTAACTCCGCGGTAGAAACAACTAGCAAAGTTGGAGGGTATTTATCTACACTTGAATGTTGATTATAAACTAGATTTGCCTCAGCCAGTTCAATTTATTTTCGGGAGCGACTAATGGCCAGTTTCACAGGTAAAGGGCAGCCCATCGCTTAGCAGATAACATTAAATTGCACAATGTTTGGCACACCTCTTGCAGAGACATCTATTGTCAGCATGAGATTTTCGAAAACGTCCTATTATATCGGTGTCGGTATTTTACTTCCGGATATCAGCCGATATTTTACTATCACATCACTGATTTAATGGATCTTCTATCCAAAGTCTCCACGCTGCTTCCATGAGAAAACAAGACATGCATGGTTAGCACTGCAGAGACAGGTTCTTGTTTACGCGAGCGGTGGTGAAGTGCGGGGGTAGCACGCATTTAATATTCCGGCCAACTAGCGGATATAGCGCACAGACAAAGAATCGAATTAAGGTAAGTACATCAATGGCGATCTGATGATGGGATTCGATGGTCGGTAATAATTACTGGGGAGACCTCTGTAGAAGGTTAAGAAGTTACGTTATGTCGGACAGTTACTTGACCGACAAGCCGATCAATTAAATCAGGAGATGCTACGTTAAATTGATTGAGGAGAGCATAACCATTTACCGACTCTGTATGGGTGTAGTTCATCTGCAATGAGTTTTCTTTGCGTAAGTTACGCCTCATACGACGACGCGTTCTCAGCCAGTCATGGTAGCTACAATGATAATCGCAAATCTGATGTTCCTTGGTTGTGAAAATTCTAATACAATATATAACATAGTAACAAGTCTACACTTGGTCAACCAACTCTCTTTTACTTCTTCAACATCTTTCTCTCGTTTCACCATCTTTCTGTCGTTTCATTAACATCTTTCCATCACTCTATCAAAATTCTTCACCAATAGACCAGCTTTGGCAAAAGAGAGCAAATATGGTCAACCTCAAGACAGCCCCATTTGCTGCCTTTACTGTGCTTAGCAGTTTATCTTATGCCCAGAATGACACCCTACCGGCGCCCGAACTAGTCAATTTGGAATCTGTTGTCGGGGGACTTTATCGGCCGGCCACAGTTGGGCCGAATGCAAGTATTATTGTCCACCTTACACTTATGCATAGGAACTTGAAGTTGCTAACCGAATGCAGGTATCGCCATTTTCGTGATGCATTCTGAAAGTAACTATATCTCCTTTTCGACTTGTACACAGCTCGCGGAGCGAGACTTCACCGTCTTTTGTGCCGATGGCCCCGGCAGTAAATACGGAGGTGATACGGATGTCTATTTTGAGGGCATGATGCAGGCCGTTGGCGAAGGTGTCGAGTACTTGCGCAACCAAACTGATATCATTGATAAAGTTGTCCTATTCGGCCACAGCGGGGGCGGTGCCATGATGTCGGCTTATCAGAATATTGCCGAGAATGGCATTTCGGCATGCAATGGATCGGAGAAGATCTACCCGTGTGGCTCCGAGTTGGAAGACCTTCCTACAGCTGACGGAATCATGTTGATCGATGCCAATTACGGGATGGCAACCATGATGCTTCTGAGTCTCGGTGCCGAGATTATTGACGAGAACTCCGGCTTGTTGGTCAATGACAGTCTTAGTGTTTATAATCCTGCGAATGGCTTCAATGCCACTGGTGCAAGCAATTTTACTGCTGAATTCGTCAAGGCATTTCAGTCGGGCGTAGCAAACCGTATGCAACGTATTCTCGCACACGCTGAGGACCGTTATGCTGCTATCACCGCCGGAAACGGATCATTCACTGATGACGAAATAATGTACATTCCCGACGCAGCATATGGAGTTGAAGACAATAAGTTGTTCTCGCAGGACCCTACCTTTCTCTCGCACACTATCTATCCTTGGCCACTTCTGCACAAGAACGCATCAACCACTACTGAGATCGTCCATACTGTCCGCGTGCCGACCAATTTTGGCCCATCGGATGCCGATTCGTACTCAAACGGCGTCGTTAAAACGTCCATCACACGGTTCTTAGGTGCCTATGCACTCCGTATCAGTGATGATTTTTCATACAACGAGGACAGCTTCACGGGTATCCAGTGGAACTCAAGCCACATGGTGCCCATCCAAGCTGTCCCGGGAATCAAGGTGCCGCTTCTTACGATGGGCATGACGGGCCACTGGGAATATCTGAATGCCGAGAAGATCTACCTCAATTCGGGTAGCAACGACACGACCATTTGCTTCGTTGAAGGTGCCGCGCATACCATCGACACGTGCACGGAATGTGAGACTTATCCTGGCGAGTATGGGGACACAACCAAGACGGCCCATGACTACATGGCCAATTGGCTAGCAAAGGACGGTCGCTTCCTCTAGCGAATTGCGTTGTTGCTGATGCTGGTGCTTGCTGTTTGCTAGATACTTACCTTTTGTGGGTAAGGTAAGCGTCAGGGCGTAGATCTTGATGAATGACGCCTTTCGCATATATTCTCTTGAAGCCTTGCAATGTGCTGAGTGACTTCGAAGACCGCAGGAGTCTTCTTGTTTGAACGATCGAAGATATAGGTGATTGGATGGCTACTTTTTCCTGTACATAGCAGGGATTGATTGGCCCTCAATTACCACATCAGTCTCTTACAAAAAGTAACCTCACAGAAGTCCATTTCCGTCTTCACATCTGAGCAGTGAGCTCTGAGCCCCGAACAAGCGGCCAAGTCAGCCGAAGTATGGAGTGGAGACCCTCGATTTAATTGAGTAGAGATGCATTTCTTCACGTCTTCTCAAAATGCCCTAACATACAATTCACCGGACAATCTCCTCTTTGCGGACATCGTAAGAAACGCTCGCTTCGAAAGAATCCATTTTATACCACAAAATTGCCCACATCAACCACTCAATAACTTTCTGCATAAACCAGCTTCTATCTTTGACACTCTCCCATCTCATCACTGCCTCCTTATATGCCGTATTGATTCGTGGTCGCCTCGTCTTCTCATACACTCGGAAGGCTTCCTGAATAGACATTTCAGAAGAGGAAGAGAGAACCCGAGCAAGTAGGACGCCATCTTCAATCGCCAGACCTGTGCTTTCTCCTTGTGGAGGCATCTAACAACTCGTCAGAGAACATCATTCACAGGACGGATTAATAGAGAGTAACCCACCCCATGAGCAGCGTCACCTAATAATAATACTCTTCCTCGAGACCATTGACCCCTCGGCCCAAGGGTATAAATCGGATAGAAGATAAAGTCGTCTACCCTCTTGACAAGCTCGTTAACGCACGGAATAGCCGAGTCCTTGTACCTCCTATCGATTTCATCCAGCGTCTTCTGGCGATCATTTCCCCGAATTCTCCATCCCTGTTTATCCTTTTGCTCGGGAGTTTCCATAACAGCACCAAAATAAATCTTGATTCGATCTGGATCAACATACGACGCAAGTAACGACCCAAATCGACCTGCGTTCATGGATGTCTGGTGGAAATGAACTTTCATTCCCTTTCCATCGATAATGGAATACGCAATAGCGACATTGGTATAAGTAGATGGTCGACTAGGATCAACATACTGAGTACGCACAGCCGAATGGAATCCATCACAACCAAGTATGAAATCAGCCTGGACTTCACTCCCATTGTCAAAAGTAGCCGTCACCTTCGAATCTCCACTTTCATCCTTAATAGACATCAATTTAGAATCATAAATCACAGAGATCCCTTTTTTGTCTGCAGCCCGCAACAATGCCCGTAGTAATTCCTCCCGTAGAATTCTCAACGAAGGTCCAAATTTCCGAAACGGCATCTCACCAAGCAGCGCACCTGTATGTAAGGAGAATATCTCGATGGAATCGACGCGACATCCGTATACTTCCACGTCCAAATATTCTAGCAATCGTAACGCATTCGGAGTCAAGTTTACTGATCCACCGATGGTAGCTGGTGTCGCGCGGAGTTCATAAATTTCGCACGATATGCCGATTTTGGACAGTGACAAAGCTGCTGCGATACCTGCGATTCCGCCACCTACTATGAGGCACGATTTCGACATTTTGAGGGTATGAAAGTCGAATGGTGGTGTGTTTGGAGGTAAACGTGGCCTGGATTATTCTGCCAGGTAGCTGCTGAACTAGGAAAAGTATAACTTAAGTTTAGAGGAAGCTGGGGGCTTGCCGTGGTATTTGTACAGGGCATACTCCATAAATTGTTGCCTGTGCCGCTTCGCTAGAATTAAGTTAGTACTCGTCAGCCACAGCTTAAAATCGCCCAGCGCGGATTTTCAACCTTTAACATCAGAATAATACCTGGATATTTTGAGGTTTTACATCTGCTAAGAGATAAAATTACCAGCAATACTTTTCTAATAGAGTCGGCGTTCTCAGTTGCCATTATTTGATTGCGGAGCTTGTCTAATGTACGAAACGTAGATGGAAGGGAGCAAGCACGTCTGTTGATCTCGTACGCCGAATCAATCGCTAACCTCAATTCAGAGATTCTCTAGATTTAATCCTGCGATGTTGCCAATAAAAAAGGTTTGTCCCAGGGTTTGCTCGATATTTTCAAGTGGGATACGACTCGGCTAAAATATTGAGCTGATATTACCTTCCTGATAGCTGAATTATATGAAGACAAGCATTCTTGAGTCACATTCGTTAAGCTAATAAATGTATTATTTTATACTGTAATATATCATCATGTATAGAAAAGACGTTTCCACCTGTTACCTCTTTGAGGCTGTGGAGTTCTCTTCTTTTACTTACAGCTTGGAAAGAATTTGTGGCCTTTTCTTACCATGTTCGCATTTATATAACTACTATTATTTGTCTTGTTATTAGTCTAACGCTATTTATATCCAGACACAGTCAAAACACCCCTCTCTTCTTTCCCTCACCAAAAATCGACACACCATTCTCATCCACGAGCGTAAACTGATCAAAAACCGCCACACCACCCTCCATTAAAACCTCGTTACTAAAATCCACAAACCTACCAACCACACTCCCAGAACCCCTGATATATAATCCCGGAGCTTCAGCGAGAATTGAAACAATAGTAACATTCAACTCCAACCTTCCCAAACCTTCGGCATTCAAGTCAATCACAATATTGTAGCCATCAGGATTGCCCGAAGCTATATTTGGCGGGTATTCACTGTTCGCTCCTATGGGACGAACTTCAATTGAATGAGGTGCACAAGATGCTGTGAGGATATTGCTATCTTGCGAGACGTAGGCACTGGTGTGCTCTGTGCCGTTGAGATCCAACGAATCGAACCAGACAATAGAGTAGTTGCCAAGACGCGCGTGACCCCAGAACCAACTTGCGACGTTGTCTTGGAAGGGTTGGTCGCCCCAATTCTGTAATGTATGTTAGCAAAGAAAAAACTCTACTAGATGAGCGATGGATAGGGGGGAGTGGGAATACCTTGTCGTGGTAAGCGACGCCATTGAATTGGAGCCGAGATCCATGAAATGAAAAGTCTACCGCTCCGTTTGCATCAGGCATTGCATTCGACCAACCAATATTTGGTGCAACTTCCATATTAATACCGGATTCGAGAGGTCCGCAAGGATGATGTGCTGGAGCTGTGGATTCCAATGTGAAATTGCCGACGAGACCATTGTCTGGCGAATTTATCGAGACGAGGTACGAAGACAAGTCTGGCGAGCCGACCCATGATGCGTCTATTCCAGAATAGTATCCCGAGGAGCCGTCCTGTATAGTTGTGACGATCGCTTCTGTTGCATCGAGATTAAAGCTAGCTTTGGTTCCATTTGGAAAAGTCGCGTATACTCCGAGTACTGTGGTATGATCACTGTGACTCAGGAATGGGAATGCCGTAAAAAGAGATGTGTAAAAGACAATACTAAGTGATGTTTGTAAATCGTTCGAAATGCAGTCGAAGTACCACCAGTCGAAGACCGTGCTATTGATCAATGATATCATAGGTCCGTCAAGTCCGGATGAAGTTGAGATAAAGTTGGCGATACTGGAACCCTTTGACACCGTGGAGGGTATAATGCTGGCATGGTCAAAGAGATGGGGGTGGTAGCCAATAGGCGGCACGGTGGGTTCACTACTAGATAGAAGCCATGCAGGAGGAGCGAGAAAGTTGCCCATCTCGATAGTATAAGCTGATGGTCTGTTGAAGCTAAACGATAGTATACGGACCAAGAATAACGATCACAGAGAGCATCGGAGGAGAGAGAACCATTTCTTTTGAGATGAATAAGATTTGTTGAGAGGTGACAAAGTCAAGTAACTTACAGTGCTGCTGACGGACAGAAAATGTCATGACCGCTTATGCCATTTAGCTCTTAGGTTGTAAGGCTGTGCCCGGCATGAGCCCTCGCGAAAGGCGTTTACGTGCATATCAGCCCCAAGTCGGTGGGGCGTAAGACGAATACCATGGCCACAAATCAGTGTCGTACAACCAGTAAAAACTCGCAGAATTAAGAGAATTGTGGTACTGCCTAACACTCGCTCGGGCTAAGAACTTGTTTTGAATTTTCTGACCTAGAATTTCGCGTCGCCCTTCGGTGAGCATATTTAGCGACACAGTGGTACCGCAGCATAGCCCCAAAAGCAAGAAAGTTTTTGATTGAAAAGTCGGGGGTTACACTTCTCAAGCTAACAAGGGGGTTTTCGTGATTTAAAAAAAGATGTCTTGATATTTCTGTCCCTCAAAGATCCTTAAACTTTAAACATACTAGTTTGCATCACTCTACCTACAACAACAGTCCCCCATCTGTGATCACTGTTAGTATTGAGGGTCTAGGAGATTGGAGAACAACTCACCAATTTTTACCAACGTTCCAGTGGCATAATCTGCCCTCGCAAGGAAGACATAAGCCTCAGCAATGTCCTCGGGTGTAGCCACGAAACCAACGGGCAATACCGCCGATGCTGCTTCAAATTCCTTCTTCTGTTGCTCAGCACTCTTTCCCAACTTATCCCACAGCTCTGTCTTCACCAATCCTGGAACAACAGTGTTGACCCGGATTTTTTTGTCTGCAAGATCACCAGCAAGGCCTGTGGTGAGAGACAGCACGCCGCCATTCAATGCTCCGCCGACTGCAGCACCTTTTCCCGGCTTGATGGCCGCTATACCTGAGGTGAGAGTAAGTGAGCCACCTGGACGTATGATATCGTATTTTAGGGCAGCTTTCCCAATGACAACTGATCCCCAGAATTTAACACCGAAGAGATGCTTAGCGTCGTCTAGGTCTAAGTCTTCTAACTTGCCGCGAATTATCTTGTCTACACCAGAGAAGACGATATGATCCACAGGGGCCTACACGGAATTATGAGTATGAGTATGAGATGACAAACGAACATATAATTCTGTTGTGTCCAGGAAATGAGACTCCTCCAGGTTCTTGGGAACAAAGAGACTCACCAAAGACTTGAGAAGCTCTACAAAGCCAGCTTCATCCCTCACATCGCCAACCTTACCTATAATGTTTCCTTCAGGATGAGAAGGGTATGATCCTCTGAGCCTTGAAACAGTCTCATCCACACGAGCTGAGGAGGATGAAATAATGGTCACGTGAGCTCCATTCTCAATGAAAGCCTGAGCAGCGCCAAAGCCAATACTTGTAACAAGTCAGAATAGCCTTACTTGCATTATGTTGTCGGTATAGAAGTGGACTTACCCAGAGCTGCCGCCAACGACGACGATTTTCTTCCCGACAAGCTTATCTGCAAATTTACCCATTTTGATTTTGATGAAGCAATGTAGAAGGTGTGGTGGAAACAAGAGGTTGTCTTATTATTGAATTGAGCACGAGAAAGGTTCTTGTATATAAATCAGAACCCCTCAAGATGATGTCACATTTTCACGGAATGTTGTGATGCTGTCAGCTTATCAAATCGAGCGGAGAAGAGAGAGAGTGGAGGTGAGCTTCGTCTGCTAAACGCCGAATTTCATCTCCGCTGTCAACGTGACACGTCAGGTGGTCGTTGGTTTTGTCTACGGAAGATCTTTTGCAAAATTTATTACTTCTCTTTCCAAAGAAGAAGGCCATAAGAAGTATGAATATTCATATGAAACCAGAGGAACAAATCTGATAATTCGTGCTCTGACCACGTGATGTGTATATCGTCCGTTTCGCTCATCCTCCATCGACTCTATCCGTACAAAGGATCAGCAGAAAAACATCCAAACCCGAAGAATAAATAAATAAACCTGAGATCGTTTCAAACCCCCACAAACATCCATCGAACACATCAGTAAAACGTCATCGAATCACATCCGGCACTCCTTCAGCACAGGCATTATGCCAAGACACAAGGCTCGAAATGCGTCGTGACATGGATTCGAAGTTTTGTTTTGTTTGGCGGGTGTTTCTCCTGTGCTGAAAGCTGAAACATCACAAAGTTGACATCGCCCATCTTTTAGAGATGGATTTTGTTGTTGTTGCAAAAGTATGAAAGATACAAACCAGTATCTCTCAAGAAAGTATACAAGTGTAGACTTGGACGACGAAGTGGTATTATTGTTGTTCGAGATTGATGTGAAGCGACTAAGTGCGATATTGCAGACGATAATAATCGACAGCGCAACGAGATAAAACGGTAGCCACTTGCAGTCCAATCGTACATTTCCCCGCCATTTAAACAACAAACCTCCCAAAACCTGATCTCCGGGCGATCCTCACAGCTCACGGCAACATTACATCTCTATACCACAACTACGGTAGCGAGCAAGCCAGCCATCGACCTATATCAGAACAAACTCCTCACTTCACACCCCGCGCCATCCCAAAAAATCACATCCATAAGATCGACGCGTATCTTCCCCTCACAAACGAACTTTCACGACTCAACTTTCCTCAAAAATCACAACCATGTCAGTTACAGGAGCATATACCGATCTTCCACCCGCCAACCTGACAGGCCCTTGCCTAATAACTTACTGCGTAGGCAGTACCGTCCATTCACCCAACAAAAACTGCCAACTCAGTATAAACACCTGCACTGCACAATCACGAAACTTCACCGACTTCTTCGCCGATCCGACCAATTCATCCAGCACGAAGAACGTCGAGCGGTGCTCCTACAATTTTGTTGTTCAAATAGCAGCCGAGTATGGATATTGCAATATACAAGAGTTAACTGGGACCGTTGGAGGAAGTGGACAGGCTTGGAGTCTTTTTGATGCTGTTTCGACACTTCAATTGGAATATAGGGGAGATGTTTCGACGAGTCCCATCTTGAGTGTTGGGAGTTCTACGTTATCTGATTTTCAACACTTCTTTACCGAGGGAGCGGCAGCGGCAGCGGCAACGACGACAGGTGTTGGAGGTTCAGTAACAATACCTTCTGTTGAAACTGTTACTTCGACATCATCTCAAGCCACAGGGACCGCTGCGGAGACTGTGACGAGGACTACTTCTAATTTGGCCTCCGGTAGCCCTACTAGTTGTTCTTCGGACTACATGTGTGGGAGTCTGCTTGTTGGCATGTCAATTACCTCTGGATCATTAGCGGCCACTTCGACCACAACGGGGAAGGCAACTGGTACGAAGAATGGTAGCAAGGGAATCAGCAGTGATGGGAGATCTCTGAGTGTAAATGTTTTACTTGGCCTGGGTGCCTTCACGATACTTTGCACGATTATAACGTAGTAGAGCTCAGGGTGGGCTTCTGCTGATGGCTTATTTATAGATGGGAGACTGAATGACCAAGATACTTATCGATGGAAATTAGAACCACTATAAGAGCTTTGTAATAATATAAATTCACTAACACAAATTGAAGAACAACTTACAAATTCCCTCTCGCTACTACCCAAACCAACCTATCATCCACCTTAATTTTCCATATTTGTTGCCCTGGTCACTCCTCTAACTGCAGTGTGATTCTGTCCACCAACACTAGCTCCACACTCAGGACAGCGAGCCAGCTGCATCGGCATGCCACACTCGCCAATCGCAAACTATATAGAAGTCAGCAACTAGTAAAATTATACACTCAATATAAACTTACCGGATGACCATTCTCGCAATTATACCAATGACCCGAATGAGTTGTAATTCCCTGAGAACCACTAACCATCGCAGCCTTGATTGCGCTAATTTCCTCTGCTGTGACCTCTTCATACCACTGTTTTCTCATAAGGCGGAGTGACTCCTCGACGGCACTGTGTAGACTTTTCGCATTCTGAAATGGCTGGCTGCAAACTTCTCGAGCATCCTCCAACAACTGTTTCGCCAGCGCAACGTATGTTTCGGCCTTATCAACGTCTGTTTTGCCAGAACGACACAAGGACTCGAATGATCGCGCAATACTTGCAAAGAAAAGTGATACTTCAACTGCCAACTTTGGCAAATTCTCTGCGTTGCATTCTTCAATAAATTTCTTGCATCTTTGGAAGAATGGAATTGCAAGTAGACCGGGAGCTCCGCCAGGGATTTTGATAGAAGTTTGTGTTGATGTTGATTGCAGTCCTTGAGCAATGATAAATTTGTCATTCAGTATCACAAACTCAGTCTTGATCTGAACCATTTGGCAGCCCATAGTGATTCGGCGATCACGGGCAAGAGTTGGTATGGTATCAACAAGAGTCAGACTTGCTAATCTTTCGTCAAGGTTTGAAGAAGCTGCAGCAGTGGTTCTCGCCGCGTGGACTGTAGCGTCATGGAGTTTTTGTGCTGGTTGATGTTTATCAGCAACTTTGTTTCGGAAAGACTTTATGGTAAGTTCAAGCTTCCGAATTTTCGAATATCGGTCCTTGAGATCTTTAGTGATTTCTAAAACCTTTGCTGGGGTCAAGGTTGAAGTTAGATGTCTTTTGGCTTGACGGATTGGGTTCATGATATTTTCTCGGGTTTTATCAAGCTCTCGTTCGAGGTCGATAATCTGCTGCTCCAACTGTCGAAGCTCATCTCTTCCGGACGTGAGAAATCGCTTGGACATTTCATCAATAACAGCCCTGTTGATGACTCTATTGTATCTCTGGGTAGCGTATTGCCGAACTAGACACTTGCAATCTGGACAGCAGGGTACAGATTGAGCCAGAGTCGCTGCTACATCTTTGAGTCCTGTAAATTCCCCGTGCCCATTAACGTTGTAGACTTCCGACATACTCATAAGCCCATCGAGTGACTCCGCGGTGAAAAAGTGGCCACACCCGAGAACAACTATTGGTGTCTCATCGACGTCAACTTCTCCGTAGGATTTCATCTCCAGAAAGTCCACACGAGCATCAAGTTTATTAGAGCATTCGCGACAATACCCCTCGGCACACGCTTCGCCACACACTCCTGGACATCGATGTCCACATAAGAGGGTCTTGGAGCAACGCTGATTGCACGGAAGACGATTGCAAGGCGCAGCACAGGGCATTTCACAATTCTCTCGATGCTCGCAGAACCAAGTGCACCGCTCGACACATGGTGCACAAGATTCATGGCATAGCAATGTGCATCGCGAGTGAGAACATTGCACCTGTATCGATCAGTATTTCTCTCGATCCACTAAGAAAATAAGAGAGTGGAGTGGCCTATCACGCTTAAAATTCCCCCGGACTCCCGCAGGGCAAATACGTATTCGCCAGTCATTAATAAGGCGATGAAAGGGAATCTTACCTCGCAGGCAAAGGGGCAAGGCCCACAGTCTGTTCCATCGTGGCATCGTCTCCGACACGTGTGATTACAAGTACCGAAGCGTCTGCCACAGATCTTGATACAATTTTGATGCTTGACAGTAGGATTGAGGTCCTTATCCTTGCCATTGCATTTCCCACATTTTCCTGGACATGAATGGCCACAAGGTAAGCTTGCGTCGCAGGCTGTGGGGCATTTGAACGATGGAGAAGTTATGTCCTGAGAACATGATATTTCAACAACATGGTTGCAATCCGGAACTTGCTTCTGAACCAGAAATAAGCACTTGATACTGCCAAGATCTTGCGTTTGGTAGCATAGAACTGCGTCCTTGAAATGCTTGCACGGAAGTTGTACAGCATCCAGCTTGATCAGGCATAGACCACAATCCTCGCCACAAGTTTGTTTCTGGCAGCTGTGGTTGCAAGGGGCATGAAGACGTTGACAAGGCTGTGGACATTTAAATACGGCATGCATACTGTCCGAATGACATCGTGCGAGACACTTGTGGCCACAATCGTTTAGACGTCGATCACAAGGAAGTTGACATCCTTCTTCTGGGCTAAATTTCTCAAAATCCAGTGGCTGCGATACTTGCAACACTGTATCCATATGTCGTGGACAACAAAGACCAAGAGCTTTTCCAACTGAATTAGTTGCTTGTAACATACCCAGGACCTTTGCCCACATCGGTATATTGGCATACGTGTCAGTATTCCCAATGAGGTACATGCCGTGCTGGCCACGGCTAAGGAGGACATTGATGCGGTTTGTTGTCTTGAGAAAGCCTACTTTCCTCTCCTGGTTACTTCTTACAAGTGAGATGACAATGATTTTACTCTCCTCGCCTTGGAAATTGTCAACTGTGGCAATTCGGAGAAGTTCGCTCAATTTTTTCTTCTCCAGAGGCTTTCGTGTATTTCCTGTGCTTGTGTGTTCGTCTTCTGTGGGTGTTTTCTCTTCCTCAAACCCATCTTTTGCGAGCGTTTCTTCATCCCGCTCACTCAAAACAATCTCGAAATCGTTTTTCATCTTCGCTCGTAGCTTCTGCAATTGCCCCGTATATGGTGTTAACACTGCAATGTCGGTGCTGCTATATACACCTTGCCGAATAATATGTCGAACTAGAGCATGTGTCATATCGACCTCCCAGTCGTTACTGTGAGATTTTTGATGCCGATCACCACTGGCAACTGCCTCCATATTTTCGTGGTCGAGCCAAAAGACGTTCTTCCGCATACCTACAACGTCGGGCAAATGTTTTGTAGTTACATGGTCAATTAAGCGAGGATAAATGGTTGTGCGAATCAACGTCGAGATTTCAGGGCGCATCCGTCGTTGAACATTCAATTGGGCAACTGGAAATGGAGATCGACCTGGGGCGCCCACCGAAAGCCGCTCAAATTGGCTGCGATCGAGTTGATAAGGAGTTCCCTTTTTGCTCTCAAGTGATAATCCATGGTTGACAATCTGCGGACGCAGCTGTTGATGATCGCCAATTTGGATAAAATGCTCAACGCTAGGAAGTAGGGCTGATATCATATGGGGCTCCATGACCTCGCCGGCTTCTTCGCATATGATTACTTTGCAGCGTACGCGTTGGAGAACGGAGATTCTCTTCGCCAGCCCTGTTGTAGTGACGCCGATGACATCCGCGCTTTGGAGAACTCTTCTATCAACTTCATCGTGTACATTATCCACATCCTCGTGAAGATCATGAGTCTCCTTTACGTACTCGAACAACTGCTCAACTTTCTCCTCGTGGACCTCTTGTACCCAAAGTTCTACCAGGTGACATCTTTCGGGCGTCGTTAGACTATAAACGCTTCTATTCGCAAGATGGACAAGATCCTGTCCAGATCTAGCCGCTTCGCTTGGTGTGTTGCTTCCGTCAACTGGGGTGCTTTTTGTCCCTTGGCTCCAAATTTCAAAAGGGTCCTTGCCCGCCACCTCGAACCCGTCTTCATCGAATCGAGAAAATTGTTGGTATATACGTGGATATCTCTGTTGTAAATGCCTCTTGAGGTTGGCCCAATCACGTTTCTTTTGTGTGGAATGCAATGAGCCCAAGACTTTGGTAATGAGCTTTTCTTTTTGTCCAAGTCTTTCGTAAGCCTTTCCAACCAAATATCCTTCAGATCTTGTTTTTAATACGCCTTGAGACACGACACGTAGATTTTTTCCTTCAAGAATCTGCGACTTGCTCTGGCTTCCGATTCGGATAATTTTCTCGATGCCAATTTCCACGAGGTGTTCCAGGAACTGGTCCAATGCATGATTTGTGTAACACCTGCACAGAATTAATCACTCACTCCACACAGCCTCACGAAACACGATTAGTAACTTACACAACTACCACGGGCCCTAAATCGGCCTTCGCTTTGGAAGCCAAAAGAACCCTCATAAGCTGGACACCAAGGTACGATTTGCCTGTTCCCGGTGGACCCTGTATGAAAGCAAACTCGCGAGTCAAGGCTGCCATTAATGCTTGGCACTGCCCACGGTCAAGTAAAGTTCGTTCCTCAAGTTCATCAAGATATGCAGTATCATCAGTTGGGACTCGAAGATCGAAGGACAGATGATCACCATCACGCTTCAGTATGGAATCTAATGAGAAGACAAAGCCTTGATTTCGGGTGTAGAGTGGCGGAGGAATATTCAGTGGCCCTACACGAGCATTGCGGCAGTCTGGAAGAATCCATTGGCGGAAAGGTAAGCGGCTGAAACGCTGCATATTTTGAAGATTCTCCAAAATAGGAATGAATGTAGCAAGTACGACACCGGGAAACTCAATGAATGCTCCTTGGGTATTAGTGTTCTCGCAGCTTAGTCGAATCAATAACTCAAGATGCTCTTGGTTGTGCGTGACAAGCTTGGTGACAATAGTTGAGAGATGCTCGTGGGAACAAAGGCTATATGGTGCCTTAGGATCCGTAGTTTTCTCGCAGACTTTAAGAAATAGAAGGGTAGGCTTTTTGTCGACGAAAGAAACAAGACCCAAGAGAGCACCCTCTTCCAGCCGTTTTGAATCTTCCCACCACTTCCGCCGATCAGACGCAGATTTCTTCCAAAGAGCCGGGACTTGTGGAAAGGAAACGTGGGCTTTAATGCCATTCTTCTGGTCGAAGGACACATATCTTATCTGGGCTTTAGGGTAATAGTATGCTCGCATATCTCCGAGGTTGGTTCTCGTCCTCTCAAGTAGTGTCGGGTCCTCAGTGATGGCGTTCAACAGACTTCCAAGTGACTCCTTTAATTCACCAAATATATCATGACGAAGAAGGCGGAATTGTGTATCGAGGTGACGTGCCACAGGGTCGCTAAGAAAGTGAGGTTCATCAAAATCGATTGTAGGTAGAAATTCTGGATGGTCGCTTCGGATTTCATCTTCAGTGGGAAGAATATTGATCTTCGTGATATCGTTTGCATCATTGTCATGACGTCCTCCTGGCACAAGTATCTCTCGAGGATACGTCGATTTGAACACAGCGCTTGAGATTCCGTTGACACTGGGCGCCTGTACGTCTGCAAGCAGGCCATTTGCACGTGCGATGATGGCCCTAAGTTCAGTGCTCCGATTCGCAATGATTTGAAATGCCATGGAATTTTCGCCAATACCAGTAAGCTCTGCAACAGTCTGTAGTGAGTTGACTAGATCTGGAAGGTTTTCGTGGAAAGCAGCTCGCTGTTCTCTCCTGAGAAGCTCACATAAGGCAGTTGTGGTGTTGATAAGGGTCGTTTCCACCAAGGTTTTCGAGACAACAGATTCGCAGTATGCGTCAGTGAGGTTGGTGCAAAGACGCTGAAAGAAAAGTACAGCTCTTCTTCCATTGGTGCCACTGATGAAGTTATACAGGCCTCCAACAAAGGTATCGACAGATAAACAGTCCACCATAGCTGGATGGGTAATGACTGAGAGGAAGGGGTTTGCAAGGGCAACAAAAGTACCACATCCACCGCTATTTGAAACCATACTCATAAGGGTCTCGATATGGTCGCGGCCATAGTTGTCTTCCGCGTCGAGGTCCCGTGGAAGAATCTGCTTCCATTCTCTGTCGCCTTCATTCAAAATAGTCAGAGCACCGTTCCAGAGTAGTTCCATCGTCGCAGTGTCATTTGGTGTTGGGGGTCTTTTGATAAGTCGCTTCCACGAATTGTAGTCTTGCCTTTCTCTTTGTTGCTCTGGCGTTTCTGCCAGCCTCCCGTTATGCTGCTCTCGAGATCCACCTTGCTGGACATTGCTACCTCTGCCACCTCTGCCACCTCGGCTGGCAGAGTTTTCTGTTCTGCGGGTTTCATCTCTGCTCCCGTTGCTGCCTCCGGTCGATGCGCTCCCTCTGCCGTGTCCCCCTGCTCTCCAGCCCCCACCACCACGTCTGCCTCCACCTCTTGAACCAAAAGTAGCTCCGAAATTCGAGCCTCGCCACCTGTCCCCAGGTGATGCCATGGATGTAGAACTCGTCGATATCTTGCTTTGAGGCGAGGTTAAGTCAAGTAAGTTACTCAATCGCAATTGCTCAAAAAATGTGAGTTGCCTAAAGCAAGGAGCTCTCAGTGACTCAAGAAAAAGTCATTTTGCTCTGTTCATATATGATGACCCTATCAGACAGTCCTGATAGGGACATGCGAGGCTTCACAATCGGTGTGATATCATCCTTTGTTGGATTGGTTCCCGCAAATGCAGTCTTTGCAAACGGCAACAGCAGCCCCCAATGCCATACCAGTGTGTAACCGAGCCATTCTGCGAGTCGCCGAATGAATCCGCATCAGCCGGGTTCATTGAGTCGTTCTTTGAATCCAGCCGTTTGCCTATGTCTTGCTAGTTGCATCTAGACTGGGTAGCCATGCATATCTTCAAACAGCACATCAAGCATTGTCTGGTATGAAATGATGAAAGACGGGCGGATGCTAGATGCTAAAGAAAATGCACCTGATACGTGTACAGATTGTCCCGCAGAATTATTAAACGTAGACTATCTGGAGTCTCCCAGAATACCGACAAGCATAGAAATTGGAATTATAGAGATAGAAAATTAGGTAGGCAGTCGATGTAATGTGAGGTGTGCTCTGAATGCTGCATCTTTAGTCGATGAAAATAAAGGTCGGGGGTCGATTACTCAAATAGGAGAGGCGCACCGGGCGGCGTAATTTTCATGTGACCACGTCCAAACATTACATCAAAACACACTTGCCTTCTGCATACAAGATATCAATATTGATACTCTACATTAGAAATAAATAACGTGCCTAATATTTGGATTCGAGGGTACAATATTAGTAGGTAACCCACTTAAGTATATTTGCATCACGTCGTGTACAGAGCATGCATGTCTCTTCTTATTATGTTTCTACATCTTATGGGTTATTAATAAAAGTTAGAATTCACTTCATTAACTAATATGATGTGTACAAGAGTAAGCTGATGTCAAAAAGGTCCTTGCGCGTACATAAGTGCATAATATATAATACCAGACCATAAATTATACCACATGCAGTAACGATAAATCTACAGTTTTCTCTTTGATTTGGCTATGATATTACAATCATAACCTAGATACTACACTGGTTTTTAAGAAGAACGAGGACTATTGCATTTGCAACTAGCCAGTCGTATAGTATCCCACAGTCACCAACTGCAAAATATCGAGAGATCAGCGGTTGAGAAGAATACGCAAGCTAGCCATTCTCGCCATTATACTAACGACCTAAACAAGTCATTTGTTGTCCTCAACGCCCAGCCATCCCAGCAAATCAAACTCCACACATAGTTAACAGAAGCTCAGTAGTACCAATCTCGGTATTGACATTGCCAATCCAACCCAGATAACCATTTCCATACTTTGCAAAGACAGCTGGACTCTGAGCCCTACCAGGATCGGAAACATATATTCGATCCTCAGCTTTTGTATTACTGAGATGGAGTGCCTTCATGCTGTACTGCTGAGGCAAGTTCGAATCACGGCGGCTCATGAAGACTGGATTAGCTCGAGCGTTTAGAGAAAACATCGAGCGAGTATAATCGCCAATCTTCCACTTGAGAGCCCATCTGTCCTTGAAGAATTGATCCACTTTGTCAAAATGAGCAAAACTGCTGAAATGAAATCCAATGATAACAGTTCCACCAGTTCTGGCGTAATCCACAAGTTTCTCCTGAACAGCAATGGAGTCTTTTTCCATTACCTCGGGGTCAGTGACGATAACAGCAGCATACTCTTTTTGAGGCTTCAACAGGTGCTGCATAGCACTGGCGATATGCATTACCTCTGTCACAGTAGCCTTGGAGCAGAGTTTTGCCATGACTTCCGAGTACATATCATCGAAGAATGGCTGCTTATCAAGTGATATGAGGAGAACAGATGGGAGGGAGTTTGATGATCCAGGTGCAGCCCCAAAGGACCCATCCAGCTCGCCTAAGATGGCATTAATCCTATCTTTGTCCCATCTCCACTTCCTTTCTCCACGAAGTCCTTCGGGGTCTTTATTGTTTGTGTGTGTTTCAAACCACTCCATCCTCTTTTTCTGATCTTCGGTAGGACTCTGCGCATCGTAGGCCCTCAACAAATCCATCCAACCGTAGCATCCGCCAACATCTTCCGCACAACTGTGACCTTCACCTTCGAGCCAAATGAAATGTGGCGTAGCATTTGCTCGTCCAGTACAGGTAATAACGTGCTCCCAATTATCACCAAAATCGTAGTTGTAGTGAATCGTTTTACCCTTTGTCTTCGCGTCGTCCATAACTTTGAAGAGCGTGACCTTTGAGCTATTTCGGTACGGCGGACCAAAGCAGGCGTCAACAGTTTTCAGATCTGTAATCTTGAGGATGGGGTCTGGCCCTGAGAGTCTATTTTCACTGCCTCCCACTCTGTTGTGATCGAAGACGTCGAAATCGTAGAGATGAGTATTTGCCCAACCGAAGGCGACCAAGAGGGCTTCGTGAAGATCGGCGAAGGTCGCAGTAGCAGGGCACGACAGGGTTCGAGAAATGCGAGGATTGGTTATGAATCGGGGGTGTAGAACAACTTTGAGTATGTAGTTCTGACGCTTGCACTCAGCTTTGTGGGTGGGCCAATCCTCCTTTTGGCATTTGGGGCCTATTGAAAAAGAAATTTCAGTGGCGTCCCATCCTTTCAAAAATTCTCACTCATTTGGTAAACTTACCACAGTAGGTGCGAGAGTTACAGCGTCCACACTTCAAAAGTTTGGAGTCTGATTTGCGACAGACGGCACATTCAGTGGCCATGGCTCTTGGTGATCTTGGAGTGTCGGTCAAAGATTCGAGGTTCAAGAGTTCATAAGGAGTACATGGGTGTGGTAGAGAGAAGGGAGAAACGATGGAGAGGAGGGAGAAAGGAAGGAGGGAGAAGGGAAGGAGAGGGAAAGAAGGAAACGACAAAGGAAAGACGCGAGGACGCGTTTGTCAGGCTCGCTATCACGTGGGCACTGCACCAAAAAATCAGGGGCCCGGGGAGTTTCGCTTAGTAGATCTCCCCCCTATCTTGCCTCGCCTATTGACTACTTGTTAGCTACCTAGTACTGTACAATGACTGCGAATTTCACACCCTTTCTCGTACGTAAAAATAATCTACGACAATCACGAAGTTGCTCTGGTAAGTTAGACAGCCAGAATGTTGCTTCAAACGTAGATATAAATAGTAATACTAATTTTAGTTAGAACAACCAAGGAACCTTCCTCTGTTGAAGTGCAAATAAATTGGAGGTTTCAGGGAGCATATTCGATAGTGTAGAACACAAGTTGGGCTTTAAGAACATACATAAGCTGCTGGTTCGGGACTCTGCATACCTCACTAAGCCCGTCAGGATGCATACAGTCAAGGAGACTCAGTTATTACCTTAGACTATTTAGGCAGGCTGGACCACAGCCCAGCTTACCTCCTCAATCAATACAGGCTTCAGGTTTCTACTTAATCCCTTGCATTGGGAGTCAATGTTGAAGAGACGCAATCTGGCATGTCGATATAAATCGCATGGAATATTCTAAATCGATCTTTTTCAAATGTTTTAGATAACTCTAACCCTCTAGCGATGGAACGTTTCGCTGTCAGGGTTCAGTATGGTTTTCGTAATCCACAACGCTTTGGATTCCCGTATTGAGACTTTAGATAGCCTTAAGATAATATGTTTTCAGATACAGTTATTCAAGAAAGCCCTATTATTCGTTGGAAACAAGTATTGAAACTCATAATTTCCGCCGGTGGCCATCTCTGATCATGGATATACCAATATCATAATTCCACCTTTAATACTGAGAATCGTCAAGTGCCGCTAGATTAAATCATAAAACGTGTTCAACCCATAATAGTAATAAAATCGTTCAGTCCTTTAGAAGAATACTTTAGTTAAGAGTATAGATAATATTAAATCACTTAGTTGATTTTAGTGATTAATACCTGTTAGATGCTCCTATCTACCATACTAACTTACCTAAGAGGATCTAAAACCAAAAGCTTATAATTCCACCTACTCTGACTTAATAATCAGTGTTCGGAAACCACGATCTTTCCTAGAAACGCTTACATTTAGTCCATTTCTGTGGGGAATTGAAAGTCGTAATCATTATCGAGCGTGGAGAAAGAGAAATTCTGTAGGCTTGACCAGAATATAGCTTCGTCATCCATCAAGGTTAAGGGATCCCATATGTATTGCTCCAGATCAAGTGTAGGTTGTGACATTGGTTCACACGACGCGGGGTTCATATGATCAAAATCCTGTCCAAAGACTCTTTGCTGGGAGTCTTGATTGTTTTCTATCATTGTGCGTTCAACATAGTTGAACGTAGAAGTATGTAATGGTGAGCTTGTGGCCTGGTTAAGTCTCTTATTTTGCCTCAACTGAAGTACTGTCCAGAATTTCTTTCTTGCTTCAGCCGCAAGAGTCCAGACATGAGACAACTCTTCCAGTGCTAGATCAAGGAACGCGAATCTAGAGTCTGAGGGCATTGATGGCCAAACATTATGGTTCCGTGTAGCCACTAGCGTAGCATTAAGTGCCAATATTGTACCGTGGACGAACAAAAGAGGGGAATTCCGTAGTCCATACTGATTTCTATATCTTTGGAGTATGCTGATGATACTTTCCGTTGAGGCTTCACAAATATTCTTGGATTCCGATATCAAGTCAGATGTCGTGGATGAATACCTTGTTTCAGTTATAAATGGCCGGTTAAGTGAAATCCTGGAACTGTGGTAAAGCACGCTAATAATGTTCAGTCACAGATTTTAGAGCAGTAGTAGTCACGAAAAGCTTACTGAAGTACAGCAAGGTTTGGCTGGAGCTTTTCCGACGATGTAGGTGACTTCTTCCATCTCATATCACCTGGCAACGCTTCATGCCATATCCAGAAGCGACAGTTGAGTTCGCTCAATGAGAGCCTCAGCGAGCGGCTACTTTCAATTGCGACTCTTCGCTTTGGGGCGAACATGCGGGACAACATGTCTTGAATCAACCTGCCCAACTCGACTTGTTTATTAAAAACTAAAGTTAACTTAAGGGAAGGTAGTGGCTCCTTAAAATAGTTCAGCCCCTGTGAGTCTAGCCAGTGGTTAAAAATCAGATGTTGCCTGAAGAGGGGTTTGTCAGTAACTTCTTTGGAATTATGGAAGGTGTCAAGACTGACGGTAATGCTTCACTAGGAACTACATCTGAATCATCTTCCTGCATAACTGTTGGTCTTCCAAGGAAGAGACTAATTAATCTTGGTCTTGTCAGCTTTACCCGTAATCTCGTTCTAATAACTTACTTATCAGACATATAGCAGCCCCAGTATATTCTTCTTCTCACCTCATTCTCATAAGATAAATCTTGATTGTTATGGCAATTGTTCCTCACTAAATTTATGGGGTCTCGTTGAAAACCGAGGTCCTGTCCCATACGAAAAGCCATGCCTAACACACATTTGAGACTAACTCCCTTAGTATTGTGCATCAACGTACCTGAGTATTGCCACCCTTTCGATAGATTTCCTCGACCAATCTCGTAGAAGGCAAGACACAACAGAGCTTGTACTGATGTGCTATGTGGTGCGGCCAGACCTTCCGATATCAAGATAACATGTGCACAGGAAGCAAAACGTGTTGATGCTTCCTTGGTCGTAGGGTCCGAAGAAGTTGACGACCCGATGCTGCAGAGAGCATAGACAAGGGCAGGTGAGCAAAATTCGCCAGCATGTGAGTCCGTGAGGTAGTCTCTCAGAAATGCTTCACGAGGCACAAACATGAACTGTGAGTACTGCCACCGGAAGAATAAAGTGATTGATTTGCTGACAACAGGGCCTTCCATCGGAATCGGAGCCCTTGGGATGTTGGGGAGTACTGTTTCGGTTACTTCCCCAGACCGATGGGAGAGATCGCCATCGTAGATACTTGTTGGCCCATGATAGATGAGCGGCCCTGTAATCAATGAGCGTGATCCACACAACTCATGGTGGTCCCGCACCTTGAACGCTCTCTTGTAATAATGACTTGGTTTCTATGCCAATCGATGTGTTGCCCTTTGAGTTATCTCCAGGCGAAGACACCTCAGTCACGGGTAGATGGTCACCAAAGGTGAGGTTGCTGATGATAGAATCCCTCTCCTGGGAAGAGCTTGATTTGAGTCTCTTAAGCAGTGACTCCAGAGATGCTACTCTGCTTTCGAGTGCTGCGGTGTACCCCCGGGAGACGGGATATCTCCTCGTGTCGTCTTCTCTAAACTCACACTTTGCCTTTGCATGAGAGCAATCGATGCATGGATATGTACGAGAACATTTGATCTTCAAACAAGTATAGTTAGACAACGAATGGTGCACTGAGAAAGGTCGGATTACCTTCCGCTGCTGACACCTCTTGCAGCTTCGAATTCGTTAGCTACAACGTCCTGCTGATATTTAGGAGTCCTACTAACGATATCTTCTTCTCTGATTGATGTAAAGATTTACGCATTGCGGTATGATATATTGTTGAGAAGCGAGCGACTGAGGGGGTTAAGAAGGCCTTTTATTTAAGACACCAGAGAAGCCTTATGTGATAAGATAATACACGTGATCAGCTCAAGAAGCTATGCCCAAACCGAGAGAGTCTGGTTTGTGATATAATGTATAGCCAAGGCATGGAATAGAATGTGCTATCCGTCCTGGGCAAAGACTACTTTCACAGTAAAGCAACGCCGCATTGCTGTGAGTTGTCAAAGAATTTATAAATTTCGTATGCAATATATTTGTTACTGTATAATTCTGAGAGCTACATCAAATTTGAGAAACATAACAATCACAACTCATATCTCCAACCGGGAACTATCATGGACTCCGGATGAGCTGCCTCTTCTAAGTTTTCACCTATCGCAAGCTTCTTGTTTGCACGCCAATACGCTACTATCTGCCCTATCACCACAACCAAAGATCCAGCATACAAGCATAAGATAGCTAGGAATGCATTGTTGTATCTTGGAGCATCACTGGCTTTGAATAGGGATTGCCCAGCAAGCCCGCCAAGATTAGCACCCATAACTACCATTGCCAATCCAATGCTTCTTTCTTGAGGAGTTCGCGCATTGACACTCATCCACGAATCATTGATTCCTTGCGATACAGAATTCCCAGCAGTCAGGAGAGTGAAGATGGCGAACCTTGTCCATTTGGCAGCTGTGAGTGGTAGACCGTACAAAGCGCCGGCGAAGACTATGGAGTATATTATGGGAATGACAGTCCACAATCCGCGCTGGTGAGTAGCATCCGAGATATAAGACATGGAGACTGATAGCACGATGACTCCGTAACTACTGATGGAGCTTAGTGCATTTGCTTTTGTGGTGTCGAATCCGAGAGATTTAATGACAGTTGGTGAATAGACGCAGGCCACCTGATGGTGCAAGGGAGAGAATATTGATGAAAAGATGGCCCCAAGCGTTGAAGTTCACAAGCGTCCTCGCTACATCTTTGACGGAGATCTGGGACAGCGAGACATTCTTCTTTGGGTCGTCAATAATGACACGATGATGCATAATGTGACGATCTCGATCGGAGAAGACATCGAAGAGACCGAAAAGAGGCCTTGTATAGCTGGGCGACTTTGGGAGGAGAAGAATGTAGAAGAAGCCCATGACGACTGTGAAAGTACCGTCAACTAAGGAGAGTGAAGAGTAAGCCTACATGCACAACGTAATGCTAAAAGATGGACTTACTGATGAACAGCCATTACCAGCCAGTTAGATTGCACTTCCCATCTAGGTGAAAGATCTCAGCTGCCATCAAAGACCCAGTCCCCGTCGCAAAGTAATTTCCAATATAGAAGATGGAGGTTCGAATGGCCAGCTCATCTCTCTTGTAGAAGACGCTCAGAACAAATTGACAAGCTGGGACAAAGCCGGCTTCAAACATACCCAGTAGAAACCGGGTAGCGTAGTATGAGGATTTGTTTGTGACGAAGGCTTGGAATAATGATATCAATCCCCAGATGATAATCTCGAAAGTGATCCATATTGGTGCGCCTACTTTCTGAAGAAGAATGTTGGAGGGAATTTCGAAGATGACAATAGCCGCCGTCTGAAGCTGATTTCCGGAACTGATGGTGTCTTTGCTGGGAAGATGAAGATCCTCGACGATGCTTGAAGTGAGTGCGTTGGAGATATTGCTCCGGTCCAACTGCAAGGCAAAGAATCCACAAAGTAGCAGAGCATGAGAAGCAAGTCGAGCCTAGATCGTTTAGCTTGTTATAAGGCTGTTTGGTTGTCAAAGAGATCTTACTTCCAGCGGACCTTTCTCTCCTCGGGTTGAGTCCAGCCTATTGCGGTCTGCTCACCAACATCCAAACTGATGTTCGTGGGTTCTTCCCCCTTGACCTCCATAGCTTCTTTGTCTATGCCCGGTTGCATGACTGAACTGTATGACTTTCAAGTTCCCAAGATATGTAGATTCTTCTCCAATGGGTCGTCAGTTTAAACATATATGTTTTGAGTAACTGGAACCTTACGTATAATATCCGTATTCTCTTTCTATAATATCTTGCTAATTCAATCACCCCATGTAATTTGAGTGATTGGAGCCTTACCAATTGCACCTTCCAACAAATTGAAGGGAAGATCTGAAGATTGTTTCCAAAGAGCTTGTCGCAGAAAGCAGGGTACCTTATACTTTCTTTCGGGGGCATCAACTGATCAACTGACAATCCTCTTATCTTGAGTGGTCCTTGCTCGACAGTACACAAAGGTTTGTCCACAGAGCATCCCACCATATTTATTCCTTTAGAGCGAATCATATTAGTAGAGCCTCCACTGAGGAAATGAGCAGCTTCTACAGTATTGGAATACCTATCTGTGTTGGACGTGTTGCGTGGGCCAGAATCAGAATGGAGACATAGACACGCTAAAAACGGACTTCAATTTCCATGGCCCGTGCCTCCAAAAACCCTGTCTGGCTTCCCACCTCTCACGCTGCCCTTCGTGTCGCCGCAATAATGCTACAGTACAGTATCATGGCACTCTGCTCTCCAATCTCGGCGTGTACAGACAGTACCTGGCCTGGTCCGTATCTGTGGTGGACCTCATCCTCCGTCCTAGGGACGACATGCCCAAGGTCGTGTCTCCCGCCATTCTTTTCTCTCGAGTTCATCACATCTCTCTAGTCCATCACATCTCTATATCCTTACCCAGAACCTTCCATTCTTGGTCTTTCTGGCTGCTTATTTTCAAGACGAGATGTCTACAGATCCCTCGAAGCCCAATGTTGTTTTGATACTGGCCGACAACCTCGGATGGGGAGAACTAGGATGATATGGAGGAGGAATCCTGAGAGGTGCAGCGACCCCGCGAATCGATGCATTGGCAAAGGAAGGATTGCTTCTTCACAACTTTAATGTTGAAAGCGACTGCGTACCAACAAGATCTGCTCTAATGTGCGGGCGCCACCCCATTCGAACCGGTTGTCTGCAATCAGTCCCTGCGGGTTTTCCACAAGGACTCCCGCCTTGGGAGAAGACTTTACCTGAGCTTCTGCGCGAGGTTGGATACACAAGTGCGCACCATGGGAAATGGCATTTGGGCGATATACCTGGTCGATATCCTTCTGATCGAGGCTTTGATGAATGGTATGGCATACCACGGACGACAGACGAGACTCAGTTTACGTCTGCTCTGGGCTACACTCCGGACGTTGCTGAATTACCCTATATCATGAAGGGGAAATCCGAATCTCCCTCGGAGAACGTCTGTGTATACGACCTCACGCAGCGACGAAATATTGACGCCACATTGGTTGAGTGTTCAAAGGACTGGTTGACAAGACAAGCTGCAGCAAAAGCTGCCTTCTTCCTCTACCATCCCCTCGTGCATCTCCATTTCCCAACCCTTCCTCATAATGACTTTGTGGGCAAAACGGGAAACGGACAATTTGCAGACTCCATGGTAGAAATGGACTACCGAGTTGGACAATTAATTGATCACATCGACTCTCTTGGCCTTGCAAATAACACAGTGCTCATTTTTGCATCCGATAATGGGCCCGAGTTTCGAGATCTCTATAAAGGGACAGCCGGACCATGGTCTGGCACATATCATACCGCAATGGAAGGGAGTCTTCGTGTCCCATTCATCATTCGATGGCCAGGCCATGTGCCGAAAGACGTCACTTCGAATGAAATGGTACACGTAACGGATATTTTCACAACAATAGCCAGCATTACAAAGGCGCCTATTCCCACGGATCGACCAATTGACGGCATAGATCAGACAAAGCTTTTCACAGACTCGCTTGAAACAAAGTCACAGCGTGCAGGCTTTCTATTCTACATCAAAAATGATTTACGAGCTATCAAGTGGCGTGATTGGAAATTACATCTTATTTGGGAGCCAAAGGTCAATCAGTCGAGCGGGAAGTTGGAGTCCCCATATTTATTCAACACAACAAGAGACCCGAAGGAAGAAACGGACATCTTAGCCTACAATACTTGGGTTTTGCAGCCGATGTTTAAGCTTAGAGCCGCTTTTGATAAGAGTTTGAAAATGCATCCGGCTCCGACTGATCCTCTGAAAGCCTGTATGTAATAAAAAGAGTAGAGAAATAAAGCTAAGTCTATTGTAACATTGCTTCATAAACTATCCAAAACTTCTAGAATGACATGTCCTGAGCAGATGAAAGAGAATAGAGCAGTCAACATACGACTTTTGCAAGTAGTATGGCCTTCCCTGCTCAATCATTCGAAGACCTTCCCACCCTGGTTTATTACTACCACAATACTATACTACTACTGTGCGAAGGACATGCCAAGAAAGCCGAGTATGCACAAAAGATACCTCCGTAGCCTGTCAAGAGATAGCATATCAGGCGTTTTGTGTGGGGATTGACAAGATAGAGGAGACCATCCCCACGACTATTTAAATGCCGGTCGCGTGTTGCAATATCACTACCAGATTGCGTGCTACCGAGCTCAAGACGACAAAGTGGGGCGATTTGTTTAGATTTCTACCTTACGATCGAATATATTATCTCAACAACTTTCAAATACTTCGTACCTGTCTCTAAGAATCAAGATATCTTTCATATTTACTGTTCATATCATTGAGCCTTAAAAAACACCGTTTGTTAAAACATGGCGCCCGCTGCAACTAGCGATGTCCCCTCGATTGCTGAGCTCTCAGTTAAGGAAACTACAAGACCAGCACCTTTACAGCTCAGCGGGGCCTTGGATGGCTTTGAGAGTGATGATCTTACTCCCATCATTGGAAGAGAATTCCCAAACGTCAATATTGTTGATGACATTCTAAATGCACCCAATGCGGACGAGAGGCTACGAGACCTCGCCATCACCAGTATAACCACTCTTCAGATATTTACAGGCTTTATGAGCAGTGGCTAACACTATTCTAGTCAGTCAGCGTGGTGTGGTCTTCTTTCGCAAGCAAGACAATCTGACCGACGCTTTACAAAAGGAATTCGTGCACCGCATGGGATTACTCGTCGGCAAGCCCAAGGACTCGACACTACACGTCCATCCCACATTGAACAACACCAACGAGTTCGGTACGGATGACGCTGAGATCAGTGTGATCTCATCAGCCGCACGCAAGAAGAGCCGTGGTGTAATCCCCCAGCACTCACGTAAGTACGATGCCGCGCAATGGCACAGCGACATCCAATTCGAGAACCACCCAGCCGACTACACTTCATTGCGCCTCACGACACTGCCTAAGACAGGCGGTGACACGCTATGGGCCTCTGGATACGAAATTTATGACCGATTCAGCAAGCCTTATCAGAAGTTTTTCGAGGGTCTCACGGCCACTTACACCGGCGAAGGTTTCTTGAAGCTCGTAGCAGCTGGAAAGGCAAAGCTGTATGAGAAGCCCAGAGGGTCTCCTCAAAATGATGCAGGCGACTTGACTGCCGTACACCCTGTGGTCCGTACCAACCCCGTTACTGGTTGGAAGAGTATATTTGCTATCGGACCCTTCCCGAGGTATATTAATGAGCTTACTAAGGAAGAGAGTGACGGTGTGCTTGCTATGTTGCGTCAGGCAATCATCGATCAACATGATCTACAAGTCCGCTTCCGCTGGAGGAACCCAAATGATATCGGTACGTTCTTGTCATTTCTAGAGAATAAAAGGAAAAACATCTCTTTTTTGCGCGGTTTTTAGAAAATTCGATTTACTAACTTGGTATGAAAGCTATCTGGGATAACCGCAGTGTCTTCCATAGCGCCACTTTCGACTATGATGGTATTGGAGAGCGCTTTGGAAACCGTGCTGTCGGTATTGGAGAACGTCCTTACCTTGACCCAAATAGTAGATCGAGAACTGAGGTCTTAGAGGAGAAGGGATTGGCGTATTAGATGGATTTCTTAACCAGTGCAAATTATGAGAATTAGTACGCCTGGGGAAATATCCTAGCCTATGCAAAGTTCTAATTGACAAGTCTTCTGCAGCTTTGGCTAAATTTTATTGAAATGCCCAAGATTCTTAGGGAGTATTTTCAATAACATCTGGGCCCAATCCACATTCGTAATACCATTTGAAAAGCTAGAGATGTAGAATGTCCAAAAGTCTATCCAGCGGTGCTTGAGAGGCTTGCAAACTTAGGAGCTTATAAATCAAACAAGCACAGGACTTAAGAAACGAAAAGGACCTTTGTAAGGTCCATAAGCTTGACACTGGCTAGAATATCCTTTAAGACTCCATGTTGCTTCCAAAGCGAAATATGCAACCTCTAACTTATCGAAATAACCCTCAACTGATGGTACATTTCCCTCACGATCCAAGATCTTCAATTTCCCACACGAAGTGAGGATGACCCAGTACGTCACGCAAAAGAGTTTGTTAAAGGGAGGCCTTGAGGTCGACGTATTTGCTCGCTTCTTGGAAACTGTACTCACATCGATGACAGTGGTGTAACGGCGATGGGAACGCAAGCAGACTGACAATCAAACGTAGGCCGGATGAACTTCAAACAGTGATATGTGCCAACGGAGAAATTCTTGCGTGAAAGAGAAGCGAAGAAACAGGTGCTTGGTAGGTGTTGATCTTCATTTGACTCCGTCGCTACAAGGAGAATGGCTAACAAACGTCTTTTACTTTAACAACAAATTTCTTACCCGTATAAACACGCACCACTACATGCTATAGATCCGAGGATATTAGAGACGATCGGATTACAAGGTTTTGAAAGCCAATTCCTTAGCCTCACATTTACAGTGAACCCGAAACTCGACCAGGCGGCAAGAGAATTGGTCTGCTTTGGTTATGAAGCGTAGGGAGATAGGATATCAGATATCTACTCCTATTATGTTTGCCCAGATGGTAAGGTAAATTCAACCAAATTGTGTGTCGTTAATGGTACCTTACTAACCTTGAGAAATGTGGAGACTCTGAGAAATAACTAGATTGTCCTGAAAAAGCAGATTAATGTACAAGTACCTACTATACCAACGCTAGAAATTTCACTACTCAATTAAGTAGAATTTTCTTGTTAAATACCTAAACAACTACTACAAAGCACTCGAGGGGGATTTGTGGTAAAGTTGTCAACACTTTAACACATGTAAATATACTATTTACCTTTTTGTGTAAGAACAGTTCTGAAATATATTCTATAGGTTTTTAAATATTTACTTGCGTGCCGCTAAGTTAAAAATAATAATAAATATAACAAGTTATGTGCTTGAATTAAACGAGACGGCCATAATGGCACTATAAGTCTGCAAGCGAGCTGAGTAGAATAGATAAAGTATGGCGCTGCGAGAGAGCATTGCTAGTTACCGAGGAAGTTAATGCTAATACTAAATTGTATATAAATGAGGAAGTAGTTGGTTATTCTACAATCCTTTAACAAGCTTGGCTTCATTGTTATGTGACGCCACATTACAATACACGCACTTCTAGGTTAAGTAGAAGATATACTGTGTAGAGGAGAAAAAAGACACAACAGAAGTTTTAAGGTTATTCTTACTTGCTCCGTACAGTAGGGATCCAGAATAGATTTTACTAGACCCTATTAATAACCGAGCATAAAGAGTGGATAATTTTGTGAAATTGTTCCTCCCCGACGGTAATACTCCTCGGACTTGACAAAGCGATAGCCTGCAGAACTATCTTATAATACATTGGTACCCTACAACTTCTTAACTGTCCAAACAGATACTAATGTGGGGCTTGCCAGCTGCCAGAATAGTATTTATCGCGGATTTTGCCAGCTATTGAGTGAGAAGCTGTTAGCGACCCCGCACATTAAGGTACAGTAAAAGACCGCCCGTCGGCTGGGGAAGTATAATCGAATATCAAAAGCCTATTACTTGTGAAAATAAACTTCAAGCCTTATGATGTTTATCACACCACGAAGGAATTATACCATCTTACTTACGCCTCTACAGCGACGAGCCGGAGAAGTAACAAAATTTACCCAAGCGAATTGCAAGGGACCTTCCTTTTGAACCCTAATACATATCCCATTATTAGCGGAAACATCGTCCCGAAGGTCTCTATAAACAACACCACTGGAAGTTCCTGAAGACTATATACTAGAAAACTTTCAACTTCACAAGAAACTCAGTGATAATGATCGCAGCAAACCCAGAAGCCAACGAACTCCGGTTCAAACCCATGAAGTATGGAGATTCACTCGACCATCTTGAATATTTTGAAGTCACTCCGATCATAGGCCGCGAATACACCAAAGCAAAAATAACAGATATCCTACATGCCGAAAATTCCGAGGAGCAGCTTCGTGATCTGGCCGTCATTATCAGCGAGCGTGGCGTTGTGTTCTTTAGAGAAAAGCAAGATGATTTGTCTGTTGAGGACTTGAAGCGCTTCACGGATTTGGTTGCTAAATTGAGTGGGAGGCCAAAGGAGAATGGTCTTCATACCCATCCTCTTTACCGAGACCCAGGCAATATCCCTATGGGTAATGGTGAGACTGATGAGAATATGTAGGTACATGTTTTGTCTTCCGTGGGTGATGAAAGTAGCTGATTTACATTCAGATACGTGATCAACTCTGAGGCAGCAAAGAAACTATACAAGACTATGCCTGGTAGGGAAACCAATGAACCTAAAATGCTGGGAAGAGAATGGCACAGTGACGGTCCGTAAATCTTCATCAATTATTCTTTCATAAATTAATCAAAATGAAATACCCAGGAACCTTCGAAGTCTGCCCATCAGACTTCAGCTGCCTTCTCATGGAAGAGACCCCAACACACGGAGGAGACACACTCTGGTGCTCCGGCTACGAGATGTAATCATTTCAATTCATTGATCTCCCTTATATCACTAACCTAATAATCACAGCTACGACCGAATCTCTCCACCGATGCAGAAATTCCTCGAGAGTCTTACAGCCACCTGCGCACAACCTGTTTTCAAATCCGCCTGCACGGCCGGGAACTACGAAGTAATGTCTCCACGGGGCTCACCGCTGAACGTCGGCGACACATTCGCTCCCTCACACCCTGTCGTGCGTACAAACCGCCAAACAGGGTGGAAGAGCATCTTTGCTGGAGCTGGTCTACATGTATCACGTATCGATGGTGTGTATGACTACGAGGATAAGATGATCCGTGATTATGTGATGCGTCAAATCACCTACAATCATGACTGCATCGCCCGTATGCATTGGACGAAGGGCGCTTCTGCTATCTGGAATAATTCTTGTGTTTGGCATGCTGCTACTGTATGAAGTCCTCTTGGTGTTCCTTTTATTACTTTGACAATTGATTTACTGACTTTGGTAGCCTGACACTCACTTGGTTCCTGGCGCTGTGAGAATCGGTATCCGTGCATCGTCTATTGGCGAGCAGCCATATCTAGACCCGGCATCAACGTCACGCCGCCAGGCTTTGGGAATACCCCTGTGATTGGGTCGATGGCAATTATAACTTGTTATTTATTGTTCTGCTGTCACGTAATTCAATCTACTCGTTCTTTCTAGCAAATTAGTTTCACGGCTTCTAAGTGTCTGTCCGTTTCGTGCTAATATCTCCGCAAGACTTGCCATGCTTATTAATGTGTGTAGATGCTTTTCATCTGAAATAGAGCTGCTTGTCTTTACGTATTGCGTTGCTAATTTCTTGGCTTCAGAACACCCGTTCCCCTTTATATGACTGACATGAATTGCTATACTTTTTAGAGTCCCGGGAGTTTTCATTCTAAGATTTCTGCTCCGGAGAACTTGTCTAACTTTTCTGAAAGAATAACTACGAGATTATTCATAGTCTCTAAAGTTGTCGGATATTCCTTGGTAGGAATATCTATGTAGTTATGAATAATCTTTTTTTTTCTAGTACTTCTGTCCCTTGCTACCGCCTCTATCCTTACTACAGTATATCATACTACTGTCAGGGATAATTGTCTGAACTGTCTGAATTGAAGCTATTCAGATGTGGGGTTGCCACACCACATATAAGACTAATAGACTTTCCGAATGTTCCGGTCCCTAGGCCTATTTGCAAGCACCATTTCTAACACATACAATAATACATCTGGACAGGACTGGATACGAAAGTAAGAGCTGGGATTGATCCTTCCAGCAAGCAATAAGAGCTTACAAACAAACCACTCCCTCGTGTGGGGTTCTGAGGGGTCGCCGAGTTGCGGGGTGCGGGGCCCTAGCTATCTCAGCATTTCAAAGATCTTCTCAACTCGACTTAGACACAAAAGCTCTAACAGATTATTCCTCAATTCAACAGTATTTTGTAGTCTCAGGCATTATCAAAATAATGGCCATCATCGACACCAACGCCGTCAATCAAAGGACACTCCTATATCTAGCCTTCCTCGCCACGATAACCTATCCCCTCTACATCCTCCTCTACCGCCTATTCCTCTCACCACTAAGCAAAATCCCCGGTCCATGGTTAACCAAAATAAGTGGCATCCTCGAAGTCAATGCTCTCAAAGAGCAGCGTCGAACTAAATGGGTCAATGAGCTATTTGAGCAGAATCCAGGTACTGTAGCAGTTCGAACAGGACCGAGGTCTGTATCATTTAATCATCCTGATGCTATTAAGGCAATTTATGGTATGTATTTCAATATTTTAAATCCGCCTCATCCCGGATATCCATCCATGAAACCATAGGTAGCTAATACATTCCAGGCCACAACAAAGGAACAGAAGAATTCGGTAAATCGAGCTGGTACGACTCCTTCTCCACAACAGGCGAATCCCTCTTCTCAACACGATCCAAAAAACGACATGCCATAAAACGCAGAATGGTAGCCCATGGATTCAGTGCACAAACTCTCTACTTATTCGAACCATACATCGATCAGACATTAGAGAAATTCATAAAGAAGATGGATCACTTCGCTCGCTTGAAAGAACCATTTGATATATATTTCTGGTTTGAGTTATTTACGATGGATCTGATGGGTGAGCTTGCACTGGGTGATAACTTTGGTGTTATTGAGGCTGGTAAACCTGCGAGGTATTCTACACTTGTTGAACAGTCTCAGAGATTTGGAAATCTGAGTGGTGTTTTACCGTTTGGGAAGTGGAATGTGAAAATTCTTAGTTGGGTACCGATTTCGTACGTTCAGAGCTTGTGGAAAGCGAGGGTTGAATACTTGGAGTATGCGAGAATGGCATTGGAGAAACGATTCCAGGATCATCGGAAACAAGTGACGCCTAGTGGGAAATTGAGACAGGATATCATGCAGCGATTCATTGAGGCTCAGGATCCGGTGACGGGTTGGAAAATGGACTTTGCAGAGCTACGTGCTGAAACTTCATCTTTAATGTGAGATTTTCTTTTTCCAACTCATAATTGCTTGCTTACGAGTTTTATTAGGGTCGCTGGCGCAAGCACAGGTAGTGTGACAATGAACTGGATGACCTACTATCTATGCAAGAACCCAACAATGAAAGCTCGTATCATCAAGGAACTGGAATCCATGTTCCCTGATAACCTGGATGGTACCAAGCCGATCCCTTTTACAATGCTGAACAGGCTTAGTCTCCTCGAATCGGCAGAGATCGAGTGCCTCCGCTTGCACCCGCCCATCGGCTATGCCATGCCGCGTGATACGCCACCGCAAGGTGCAGTCATCTGCGATGTGTATATTCCAGGAGGTATTGCTGTTGGTGTACCTGCCGCGACCATTGGCCGTAACCCAACAGTCTACAAGAACCCAGAGAAGTGGGATCCAGACCGGTGGTCAGACGAGACGGCAGATTTAGCGACGATGAAGACCTGTTTTCTAGGCTTTGGGTACGGTAGTAGGCAGTGCATTGGTCGAAATATTGCCACGCAGTTTGTTATGAAGATGATGGCTGTGCTGCTACTACGGTATGATATTGAACTAGAGAACCCAAATCTTGTGTTGGGTACTAAAGAGTTTACTATCCTGAAACCAGACCAGAAGTATAATGTAATTCTAAGACCAAGAAATGTCTAGTTAGGAGATATATAAAGAAGGTTTAAGCGAATTGTGAAGTGCCTAATTCAAGGTATATATAAAAGACTATTAAGAAACACCTTTCTTAAAAGTTCTTTCAAATCCTCTGTTATTGGAATTAGAAGCGAACTGCACCCAGTCTCTAACTTCCCTGCGTTCTTTAGCTTCTCATTTTGAATCATTATACCTATACAATTTAGTATACAATCAAGTCTCACTACTTGATAGTCTAATGAATGTACAAGTATAATAACGCCGATACAGATACATGATCCCATTAAATCCGCTTAATAGAAGGGAGACATCTTAGGTATTACGGTCTCGACTGCTTGCCTTAACAAGATATATATTTATATGTGGTACACACCGGCACAGCCACCACCTTCATCAGAGAGACATTACACATCCATACCTGAATAAGAAACAGAGTAGCTAAATCATCAAAAATACAATTACAATCAGGCATAAGCAAATCCACCTCCTTACCCTACACAAATAATTCCGACACAAACTCGCCTCGCCTACCGAAATATCCTGTGTCATGTTGTGTTGTATCGCATCATTTTGTATCAGTATTTTACCGAAGCACTATCCGAAAAACGATAGAGCATGCAGGGTAGTAGTTTTAAAGACTCTAGTGGCTTTAAGAGTTGTGGTACCTCCTTGGTATAAATAGTAAATAGCAATGTTTTAACGTATTAGTACAAAGAATTTAAAAATAATATAATTATAATAGTCATTATAAGAAAGATAGAAAGGAAGAAATTATAATTAAGTATAGAGTACTAACTTAGGATAGTTAAAATTAAGTATAGACACTATGAGTAAATATTATAATAATTTAAAAGGTGATTGTTTATACACAAGTGAATAGGTTTCACTGTAAAGTAGTTATTAATTTTATTCCAGCTAGTAAGAGGATCGATTCTAGGCAAAAAAACACCTATCAACTATCTAAAAACTGACTAGTGATCTATTTATTTAACGTGGTAACTCTTCCTCTCCGCATCTCTCTCATCATATCTTTCATATCCAAACAATCCCTAAACCTCATCCTCAATATCCCCAACCCTAGGAAGCCTCCCCAATCCCCGTCCCCCATACTCAGCAACCATCTCCACACACCTCTGGACAACCTCCACATCCTCACTAGAAACACCCACCCTCCTAAGACCCCTCAAATGCCACCTCGTCTCCAACGGCAAATTCTGCACCGCAATCCCACTGAAAACCGATAATTCCGTCTCAATCTCGCCAAGGATACTCATATCCGAAAGATAAAACCCATAAGTAATCTGATGATTAATAAACAAAAAGTCCTTATGAGATTCAAAAATCTTATCAATCTCCTCAATATTTCCTTTATATACTTTTTTTAACCAAGCATCTCCGTTTGCGAGGTTTTGAGGTCCCGCTTGCCAGTTCTCGCGCGAGAAGGATAGGTCGCGGTCTGCGGGTGCTTCGAGTTTTATTATGGAGATTAGGGCTTCGAGTGGTTTGCAGACTCCGAGGATGGAGGTTTGTTGCATGAGGCATTCGCGGAGGCGGCGGATTAGTGATTGCCGGGATGAGGGGGTGGTGTATTCGGGTTGCGAGATTAGGTAGCTGTAGAGGGTTGAGGCGTGGTTTGGTTCGATGTAGGTAAGTGCTGCGAGCTGGGTGTCCGTTTCATTAGGACTTGTTTGTTTACACGAGCAAAGGAGGGACGAAGAGGCTGATGTATTAACATACTGCGACTAGATACCATTTATCAGTTCCAAGAGTCGCCGAGGGGAACTTCTTTTCGATTTTCTTGAGGAGATCGAGTGTTTGCTCTGTAGTTGGCTCTGGAGGGTCAAACAAAGGTGAGGTTGATGTCGACATCTTGGAGTGGTTGGAGCGCGGATGGTGGATGGCAGATATCTGCGTAAAACTATTGTCTCTGCAGAGTGTATTGATAGCTGATCGAGTACGTATTGGATTACGGAATAGCCTCCGTGAAAGATGAAGCTGTAGTCGCTGATAGCGTATTTGTGTTGGGAAGGAGTTGTACAGTCAGGTGTCGGAAGTGGAGGCACGATTTTCCGTAATTTCGGTTACATAACCCCACCATCCCACTCTATATTATATCCTCATTTTTCACCTAATTTCACTCTTTATACAAAAATACCTTCTGAACCTATTACCTCACGCCGGGAGACTTCACCAGGGAAGCGTAGAGAAGTATGGACCTGGTATAAGGCTGGGAAAACCTATAGTAAGATAGGTCGATTAGAGGACCTTATAAAATCGATAATTACAAAGATTATATAATGTATAAAGGCTAGAAGTAGGAAGGATCGATTCAACAATAAACCATACCCTGGTCCACCAAAGAAGCTTACTCCTAAGGCTGAAAGACGTCTCTTACGTACTACCTCGAACGATACAAGAGCTACTCTTGTAGCTCTTGGAACACCCTTAAAATCAGGTAAACAATTATCTCAAAAACTTATCCGTAAAACCTTGAAAGAGTATAGTAAAGCTAGACGACGAGTAAGATATAAACCCTACCTTTCGATAAAGTATAAATAAGGTTGAGTTATCTTTGGAAAGTATAAAAAACATCGGAATTGGAGGAGAACTATCTAGTCTGATAAGGCTACTTTTGAGATTGGATATAATAGTCGGAATTGGTGGATTATAAGAGCCCCTGGTGAAGAATACTTGGAGAAGAACTTGAAGCTATTATTTAAGAGTGGAAGAACAACTATTGGAGTCTAGGGTTACTTTATGGATACTTATTTAGGGCCTCTTGTTATCCTGCTAAAAGGCTCTTGAATAAACTAGATACTCTATACAGAGTAGGTTCTAAAACCATACTTTATACCTTTCTATAAGAAGATGAGAAGGAAATATAGCCGGGAAGTGGTTATACAAGAGGATAGAGCCAAATATCACTTTACTAAGATCCCTACTAGCTACAAGAAGTTCCATAAGGTTATAAGGCTTATCTAGCCTATACAATCACCAGATCTTTCTCCTATTGAGAACCTTTAGAAGATATTGAAGGATAGAATAACTAGGAGAAGGTACAGAATTAGAAGTATTGAGGAAATGGAAGCTACTTTGAAGCAGGAGTAGGCTTGAATTGAGGAGGAAATACTTAATACGTTGATGGAGAGTATACTAAAACGGATAGATATGATACTTAAGAACAAGGGAGGCATGACCAAGTATTAGTTCTACTTTCTTTTAATCTAATTTATATTGAATTTGAGTAGGGGGTTGATGAAATATAAGTGATTAAAGAGAGTAGTGGTGTTCTTGGCCCGTACCTTCACTTCCGATACCTGACTGTACCTTACTGCTGCCCGAAAGCCAATCTAATCGTAGCACCGATATCGAATTGACTAATTTTTTAGCGCCACATTAGCCTGTTCGACGTTGGGTTGAGCAAATTGATAAGCAACACACATTTGACGTCAAATTTACTATTTAGAGTTTGGATTGGTCAGCTCGCTTATATAAAAATGAAGATATATATATATACCTTATCGAGGAGAGAGAGAGAGGGGGGGAAGTAAACAAATGATAATGATACGCAGGGATACTTAAATGATGTAAATCAATTAGATTTTGATTTTGATTTTCGTGTTTAATTTTCCAACGAGGAAGGCTTATACTCCGTACTGTAAAACAGCCACAGCATAGCTTCCGGCAAATCAAGCTTAAAAGAAGCTCTACTATATGTGACCTTAGGCTTTAGTTTATAAAGATACATTATTGCTATAACAAAGTTTATATATCTATATTAGACTCGAGGTTTTTCTACGTAAGCTGATTGAAAGTCTAACCCACAGGAAGATTAGTTAATATATTACAAGTCGGTATATCTCACCTACACAGAAACCAATTAACCAATCACATCATCACAGCACAATCACAAATCAGATCAGATCTCACCAACCAACCAACCAACCATCCCACCAACCCACTACTCCAACCATTCATTCATCTTTCCCTACATATCATAACTCCATAATCATTATCTACTCCACCGCCCATACCTAGACATCGCCCCTAAAAAAAAAGCTTAAAGATAACCCATTTAATACAGTAATAAATTGATATTTAAAGTTTCAAACGGCCCTTTCTACCCCGCTTACCCCACCATTCTATTCTGTGTGATGCGCTGGTGGCGGATAAGTTCATTGCCGTTTCGGACTCACGCTCAAAAGGACATTCTATAGTTGATAGCAACTTGGACTGTTATTATAAAAGAGGTAGTTGACGATGAGTGCTTAAGTCGCTGCTGATGTGTGATTAGACTTCTTAATTTAAAGAGAGGTAGATTTAGAATTGGGAAGAAGTAAATATTTCTTCTGGAACAAAAACTATGTGAAGTCAAACTACATCTCACCGATGAATTAAGTAGACAGCAACAGGTTTTAAAAACCTATGCTGCAGTTTATCAAGTCCACAGTGGGGAAGTGATTCTGAAAGAGTCAACAAGTAACAAAATCAATTTATACAACGCTAACCAAACCAATACATCAACAAATCCCCTCCCTTCACCCCTACCCATTTTACAACTTCTCCTTCGGCTCCCTCAACGCATTCCCATAATCCCCACCATTTGGCGTGCGAACAAGAGTATGAGTATGAAACTTTGCCGGCTCAGTATTCGTCAAGAAGACACCCGAATGGTGATCAAATTCAAAAATAATAACAGGACTCTGAACACGATAATAAAATGCATCATCATCACCATATCCACCAATCCAACTAAAATACGTCTCCTTAAAATGGCTTTCGATTTGCTTTTTACGGATCTGCCGGGCGGGGTTGGGGTGGTAAAGTAGGAATTGCTCGGCGATGTCGAGGATTTGTTGTTGTTGTGAGGCGTTCATGTCTGAGACGAGGACTCCTTCGTAGGCTACTATGCGATTATCTCTGAAGGCTCCGCAGAGATGTCGTTGATCATCTTTGTTCCAGCGGTCCGTGAGGAGATCACCTGTCTGTTTCATTCCTGGGTCTCGCATCTGTTCGAATATAACTGCCCTTTTCTGGACCTCCTTTGGTAGACTCTGTATTAATTTCAATCCTAAGTCTCCTTCATGATATAGAATTGAAGTTCCCATCTTTGGACCATCATCGATGATGTTTGGCTCTGCACCAGTGAAAGTAGGTGATATGATGATTTGAGAACCCTTGAGGAAGACGTTGAGACATAAGTGATGGCCGTATAAACTCCATCCCCAAGCTTGTGTTGTTGATGGTGTTCCAAAGACGAGGAAGTTGTATGAGTATCGATTCATGATCCGAGGAATCTCGCAGATTTCGCCAAGGAAATGATTGATCTCCATGGCGGCTATTGCCTTCTCATATCCTTCGGGTGAGAATGTGGTCTTAAGAACTGCGAGGATCGATGTAGCAACATCTTCTGACGTCTCTTCGAGTCGTACACCAAAATGCCGAAGTAGTATTTCAGGATTCGACCAAGCACGCCATTCAGGGGCGTTGATGGGGTACAAGACCTTGTCTTTCTGTGAGGCATCGAGTTTGGAGAGGACGGACTCTACTGCCGAGACAATCGACTGCACTGGTACGCCCTCATCTTGGATCTTGAACAAGTCGGGTATTATGTTTCCTAGGACGAATCATGAGAAATTTCTCCAAACGACAAAAGAATGGGAAATAATTACCATCTGCAGTTATGCCTTTGAATGGCTCTTTGTATAGCTTCCCCCAAGCTTGAGTGAGGTCGTGAAGCCACGGCGGGGCCCTGTTGTCATTGAAGAACTTGGCATAGTTGTGACAATCTTGTTGCTTCGCAGTTGTGAATCGAGGCGAGCTGAGGTCCGGCAGATGTTTTCTGAAATCGGCAGATGCCTGCTTAAATGCGGCGTCTGAAGTCATCGTGGGAGTGGTTATAGAAGAATTGCAACTGCTGGCTTGGGTGAGCGTTAGGGAGGTCGGAGAGAAGCAGAATTGGGTGGAGTTGAAGAGATTAGGATGTAGAAGCTGTTGCTTTCATGCGAAATAATACAATAAATATAAGTCCAGAGCCCAGATGCCCCTCCATCATCATCGGTGACACGGAGCTATTGTATCCATGGCGTGTGGGGCAGGAGGTGGACGTGGACATGGCGCTAAAAGGTGGGGAAGAGAGGGAGAAGAGGAGGAAGAAGATGGAGGACAAGTTGGACAACTCAAGGAGCATCGTAAGATATCTCCGCAATAGCCGCCGCTCTTCCGCTTGTGATCGAGTGATTCCGTCAACATCAGATCATTAAATTGTGTTAAAACTACGCTGTCCCATTTCCGAGCTTCGGAAAGGCCTTGCTGCAGAGTACAGGATTGTGTTACTTGTAAGCGACGCTGTGCCTGTACTGTAATGTACTGTACTGTACTTCGTGGAGGACAGCTGCCATGCATTCCCGCACCCGCACCCGTACCCCACGAAAATGCCGCGCGCGCTATCCGTTTTTAAGTGGACGTCTCTGTCTGAATAGTCCTCTGAACAGTCCCCCTCTTATCAACCGGGAGAGCAACCGGCTAGCAAAATACTTCGAAGAATAATTTTCTTCATTATTCTTCTCATCCATCGACGACATCAGCGACGATGCTCGCCGTCTCATACGATTAATTACGCCAAAAACTTTGCCGCCTAAGTAATGACAGTTACAAACCCGCCCGAACTCGAGCAAAGTCGGTGTCGATATTCCACGCAGATTATCTATCTACCAGATCTCATTATTATTCACTACCGAGAATAACTCTTACGTCGCGTCACCATTGAAAAGTCTGTCGGGGTCATTGCAAAACTCTCGAAACATGGAATCGCTGGTAAAACCAAGCTCTGCCAGTCCATCTTCCCAATTGTTCGACCTATGAGTTATTAGTACGGGGACCAATTGAAGCTACGGTTAAATGACTACCCACCATTGTGTTGTGTCGAGATGAGCGAGACTAAGGAAGGCGGCATCCCCATCTCCTGGTGGTGACCCATGGATCTGCCGTGAATCAACGCGAGGCGAGACTTTGTGTGTTGCCGCCTGAAAAGTAGCAGATCTCACTAACGATGGAGCATGAGATGGACTGTCCTCTGTGATAATAGCAGTGGCAGTCTCGAATGGCCCAATATCCCCAAATTCGCCTTCCCCAAGCAATCGGCCTGGAGTCTCGATCGGCGTCGCAGTAGCGGATGATGTTCCCGTATGAGGAAATGGAAGTAAGCTTGATTGTGATGTTGGTGTTGGAAGATTGTTCGGTATATGTTCTCGCTTCCGCTTCGTGAATTGCGATTTCTCCTGTCCAACAGCCTCCCAGAAACTCGGCGTGTTAATTGACGAGTCCGTTGCAAAGCCGTCTTGGGATACCACTTCTTTCTGGTTGGCTTGAGAGCCGCTCCCCCGAAAGGTCGAGTGCTCGGACAGTGCAACAGCATTTTGAATCTCGCGAAAACCAGAATTTCTAACCTCTAACTTAATAGCAATGCCGAGCAGATCCTTCTTCCAGTGGGTATGATCACTAGTAAAATCAGTATTGAACGCCTCGTCTTCTTTCAATGCTAGCAGTGCTGGAAATCCGAGTAATGGAGGATATTGTGGGGCTCCAAAAACATCAAGACATTGTTGTAGTTGTGAAGTAAGTTGAGCTGACAAGGTGGGACCTCCTCGTGGCGTCGGCTTGGTTCGGCCATGAGAAGTGCTGTGTAGCCTCAGTACAGCCAATGTTGAAAGCTGTATAAGACGGAGAACAGCATGATGAGGTAAAGCTCGTGAACCTCGACTTTGAGAATTGCTCTTGATCTTTGCTGAACTTTCTGCAAGTCTCGTGCGGAGCACAGAATATCGTTGTTCCCACTCCAGGCCCAGGGACGTGTCGCAAATGGTTTCATTGAGTATTATCAAAGTCTCAATCAGCCGATTGAATGTACTTGCAATAAAAGAAGGGTTGCAATAGTGCATGGAACTCGGTCCACTTGCTTGGGAATCAGTCCACGGCCCCCATTCCTCGGGACCGTCCTCAATCAAGGCTCCAGCGTGAGCAAGATCTTGTTTCCGGAGGTGAGGAGCCCTATTCAAGCGAGCGGATAGAAATGTATCTAGAGCAAAACATGCAAGAAAGACGTGTAAATGGCGGCCGCCGCTCTTTCTGGGCTGATCGCTTAAGCCCACAGTTTGCCCTGATTTGTTTAACCCGAGGACAATTGCAATTCGTGTTGCCTGCCCTAGTAGAATCCAGCCGGCATCCAAAGTGGCATAACGCATATTGTATAAAACTAAAAGAAGCAGTGCTTGAACATGCCCTAGTTCAAAATTCATCGTTTCTGGCGGGATTAGGGCTCGAGCGGCCAGGTAAAGCTGCTTAGTGGTTATCTCATGGCTCCTCGATCTGTCCTGGGTATCTTGCCATTCTAGAGTAGGACAGTCTGTATATGCTAGTAGTGCCCAAAGAGCTGCAATCTCCCCGGTTCCAGCGGAGCCTAAAGAGAGGTCTCCAGAGATAGTTGGATACCTATAAGAAAGTCGAATCATATCATGGCGATCTATAAATGGCAACCAGCAATGTGTAAATGTAAAGTATGCATCTAGTAATCTGCCAGCCCTCTCAGGTAAGTGTGATGGAACTGCAGCCTCAAATGCAAGTTGTTCAGGCGTTTTTGAGACTGAATTGTTCCGAACGTGTGGTAAAGCCATATGGCTATCATTAGGAAGCTCAGGGTGGCGTGGCGGAGAAGCAATTGGGTCTTCCACGGTGCCATAATTTGGTAGGCTAAGTGGATCGAAATCCTGGGATATGGGCGCACCCAGCTGTTGGATTTCAGTGTCGCCCTTTATCGTTGGCGACGATTCCGAGAAAGATTGTGATGCTACCCGTCGTCTTTTCAGGCCTCTTCTCTCCAGGGATTCCAGAATTGGTATCAATCCTTCCACCTGACTTGAAACCAGGCTTTTCTTCCAAGAATCGTGGAGGGTCTCTCCATCCTTCTCCAGATTCCAGCCCCCACCTGGCGACGGGATCTCAAAATCCTCCTCTTGGCCCTTATTTGCGATGGAGACGACCAATTCTTCAAAAGTTGGATCTCTCGACATAGCGAGACCAAGCAGGCGCTCTAAACCCCTCACGTAGCCTTCTGGAAGACCCCGTCTACGAAAGACAGGGTCGTATGTACATGGCAGTCCATTGCCAGAGCAAGACGAACACGGGTGCCCGCCATCGCATTTGTATTTCCTCCCCCGACAGCGGTCGCAAGCCCTCGAGACTCGAGCGGCTAATTGCGCAGGTGTCTGACGTTTCCTTTTGGCATTCTTAGGCTTTGCGTCGATTAAAGACTCGGAAGGGTCTGGGGGAGGCGGAGGCGGTGCTTCGATCATTGCACAAGAAGGGGAGTCGGCGAGGTACTACAGCGGCTCTTAGTTGAGCCGTTGAGGAAGGTCGCATTGGAAGATCGCATTGGACATTGAGGCGAGGGAAGACAGAGTAAAGCGCACAAGAAACAGTTGGTGGTGGGTCGGAGAGATTGCGGTGCGCAATGCTCAAGGAGTACGGTAGTAGCTAGCTAGGTAGGTAATGATCGGTTGTCTATCTGATCATCCTAATGAGCCAAGCAAAAGCATCTGCAGGAGAGACAGACGGTGGTAAGGTCGGTAGGTAGGTAGGGTAGTACTCCGTAGTAAGGTAGGGCAGAGAGGGCAGAGAGGAGGTTGAAGCGAACGTTGTACTCCAGTGTGGTGGTGGTGGGGAAGACGGAGGAAGAAGAGGAGAAGGACGAGGAGGAGGAGGAGTTGAATGGAGTCGAGTCAGTAGGTCATTCGCATTGCTTTTTTACTGCTCACTGCGGTGTGCTCTTTTTCGCAGCTCTCGTGCCGTAAAGCGCAGGCCAGGACCAGCAGGTCTAGGCCGAGTCTGGGGAAAGGTGGGGGGTTGGCCATTGTCGGTAAACAGAGGCACTTTTTCACTTTCGCACATTTCACTGCCCTTTCAATACGATATGCCGGCAAAGAAAACATCCGATGGGCTCACCCAATCTCATTTCCTAATCTTGACACGAATATCTCGACGTCCCTCTCTTTTTTTCCCTTTTCTCTCTTTCCCTCTTTTCCCCCCTCCCTCTCTCTCCAGAGAGTATATCCTCATTCCAGACACCCCCCCCCCCACATCCAAATTGCCTTCAATGATCTAAAGCGACCATGGTTCGGCGAACTCCCTGCCACACGCGTCTGTTGGTCATTAACTCCCCGACGTGACCTTCCACCCATCTCCCCCGCCTGGCGCGCAAACGTCCTGGATACACGCAACAGGATAGCGCTCACAGTCCTGCCTGCCCGCCCTTACGATTTATTACGCTTTATCTTTATTACGCTTTGAATACCAATTATTAACCCTTTTTACGCCCGGATTAACTACTCTGTTCGTCTCTGAGAGACACCCCCTCTGAACACTTTGAACGCCCGCATATCCCGAGAGCCATCCCAATTCTCGTATCTAGGCAACTGTGCAATGGCACCAGGTCTCCAGGAGCCGTTTCCTGCAAGGTTGCCCCGAATTGAAACCGACCCCCGAGCCCAGATACAGGCGTACAGTTCTACCTCGAGGAAGCCTTTCTCACCCGATGCATCGCTGGTCTTGATCGGTCTACGAGGGAGTGGGAAGAGGTCCCTCGGCCTGATTGCTGCCACGGCGCTAGGTTGGCGATTCATCACGGAGGACCACTACTTCGAAACTGTGGCTGGCATCTCGAGGGCCTCATATCTCAAGCAGCATGGCGGGGATGCGCTGCGGAGGAAGACGGTCGAGGTGGTGCAGTTGATGTTGGACCGGCATAGGTCAAAATGTGTCATTGAATGTGGTCTTGGGTCTTTGGCAACAGACGCCCAGGTATACCTCCGCGATTTTTGCAGAACAAATCCAGTTATTCACATAAGACGCGGCATGAACAGGATCCATCAGCTGTTGAAACTGAGCGATACGCAGACTGAACTGATCGAGAGTATGGAGCATGGCGAACTTGCACATCGTTCGTGCTCCAATTTCGAATACTATAACATCTACGACCCCAATTGCGAGAAGTACAGAGAAGAGGGGCTTCCTGATCCTCAGTCGCAATCATACCCGTTCAAGCTAAGGGCGGCCAAGGAGGACTTTTGCGAATTTATTCGTCGCATTGCAGGTCCTCCAAGCCCTCCAACCAGTCTGATTCAGCATATTTCAATCACCACAACTCCAATAGAGTTCAGAGAATATACCCATGCAGTTACCATTCTTTCGTCTGAGGTTGCGTCTGGTGTGGTCCAGATCGCAGATCTCGAATCCAGTGAAGATGCCATTGAATACAGAATTGACTCTTTCTCTGGCACTTTGATTCCACTCATAAGCAAGCACATCGCTTCAATCAGAAGGCTAGTTCGAGTGCCAATAATCTACTCAGTCGAAAGACATCTTAATCAGCAACCAGATATTCGCATCGCCCTCTTGCTCCATGGCCTCCGACTCGCGATCGATTTTCTTGTCGTGGATTTAGTCGTGGATTTGGAAGAGGAAGATCACAGGATCTCGCGGCTCATTAATGCTAAAGGTCCAACGAAAATCATTGGAGACCACGTCAATTTGTCACCTCCGCCTGGTACTTGGACAAGTCGAGATCGGTATGCGAAATATCAGGCAGCTGAACATCTTGGATGCGACTTGGTCCGAATATCTCAACCATCCCTTTCACCTGCGGATAATGATGACGTCGCAGACTTCAGAAACCGTGTGAAAGCACTGCCAGGTCTCCACCTACCGCTAATTGCATACAATACTGGACGAGGCGGCCTCGAGTCTCTACTGACTAACCAGGTCTTTACTCCTGTTCGCCGTCCGCAACTAAATGTCTTGTCTCTAGAATCCATCACTGCCAAGGAAGCCATGGAAGAACGGTACCGAAGAGGCACACTTCAGCCGCTACACTTTTATTTGTTTGGTGAGGGTATCATGCACAGTTTAGCCGCAGCTATGCATAATGCAGCTTACAGGACGTGCGGGCTAAAATTTGATTATCAGCTGAGAGAGACTTGTGATATTAGGGATCTTCAAGCCGCTTCACGGGACCCTCACTTTGGCGGATGTAGTATCAGCCATCCTTTCAAAGTCTCTATATACAACGACATCGCGGACATGGGTCACCACGCCAGAGCAATCGGCGCTGTAAATACTTTGATTCCCTTGCGAGCATCACCAGATGGCAAAGTTGATACTCTCGGCGATCAGCTCTCGCATCGAGGTAGAGTCGGCCCTGTGATCGGTTGGTATGGAGACAACACAGACTGGATTGGTATGACTACTTGTCTGCAGCGAAATCTGTCCCCAAGAAATGTCATTCAACCTTCCAAGACTACCGCTCTCGTCATTGGGGCCGGTGGAATGGCTCGAGCAGCAGTCTATTCTCTTCTCCAGCTTCGTTGTCGGAGAGTTATCGTGTACAATCGAACTCCCAGCAATGCAGAGACTGTTGCTGCTCACTTCAATGCTTGGCTTGATGCTCAAGGGCGCCATGAACAAAGTGTCGAGGTTATTCATTCAAAAGCGTTAGATTGGCCCTCTACTTATAGTTTCCCCACTATCATTATCGCATGCGTTCCGGCCCACAGCATTGATGGCCGACCTCAGATCGATTATGAACTACCATTGAACTGGCTCTCGAGTCCCACTGGAGGCGTGCTACTGGATATGGCGTACAAGCCGATGGACACACCATTGCTACAGCAAGTGAGACGGCTGCGAGCAGAAACAGGGCAAGCCTGGGTTCCTGTCGATGGCTTAGAAATGGTTCCTGAGCAAGGTATTGCACAGTTTGAACTGATGACGGGGAGAAAAGCTCCCCGAGGAATCATGAGAGCTGAGGCCCAAAAGAGATATGACAAGTCTCGGAGGTCTTAGCAATTAGCCATTACTGCCAGAAGGCGGTTCGCTCGACACTATACGCCATGACTAGACGACAAATACCGGAGCCAAACCAACGGTTGTTTCCGACGCCTCTAAGATGTTTCACATCCCCTATTAGTATTTGCGTAAGGAGGCAGCTGTCCTATTTCTAGAGTTAAAAAAAAGGTAGTTGTAAACAAGAATGGCCAATTCTTGAGTTATTTCGATCTGTTGGGAGGCTAAGAATCCAGTTTTTCAAATTTAATATAATGATTTCTGATTAATATCTCTGACACTGGGGGGTCTTGATTTATATTGTCGGTAAGAATGTATTAACCGGCGATGTGTGCCATGGAGTAGTTATGTCTTATGAGTTTAAGACTTTGACGTGGAGTAGTTGAACTCTATATTGTACTTCTAGCACCTTTGTTCTATCAGTTCCAAGTATCAAGATTGTTATTTAACGCACAGTTATGTTGCTACCTTATATTATTCTATGCGTAACAGATTATCTTCCTAAATTAGTACTTTTACCAAATCTTTTAACCTGAAGTCTACTTAAGTCTTGGTGCCTCATTGAACTTGTAGTAAACGCTTTATTTGAGCTGTATTGTGAAAAGATGAGGGAAGAAGACTTCCAGTTTAAAGGTACATAGCTGTGCGCTAGAATGATGTTTGGACTTGCCTCTACTAATCAGTAATTATTATGCCTATACTTAAATATATGTAAACCCTATCCATTGCTATCAATCCCACAATGCAACCCAAATTCCCTCAAGGAAAGTGTATATACACCTTAATCTCCTCATGTTGATCAAACCTCTGATAATACTCTGGAACCTGCTCAATGCCAATCTCCGCCGTCTTAATAAATCCCGGTTTGGCCTTCCCACTAGAAATCAACTCAACCAAATGCGGCGCCAAAACCTTCGGATCAACAGGACCACTCTGAAACCTCAAACCCTTTCCAAAGAACTCAGTCAGAGGAAACGAAACATTCGGTGAAATAGTATCACCCAACGGAGCACCTGGAGAATTCTCCTGCGCACCAAATACACCAACTTGACCAATTCCACCCCCGACATGCGTCACCGCCACCATATTATTGAATATAACATTCTCATCATGTTGAAGTTGAGAATTCACAGCTTCCATACCCACACAATCTACAGATCTCATAACTCCATTCGGTTCATACTCCATAATTTGTTCCACGGGATCAACATCCACGAAATTGATCGGGATAGCACCTATTGCAGCAGCTAGTTCCAGACGAGCTGCTACATGATCAATAGAATAGACTTTTGATGCTCCGCGTAGAATTGCTGAATATGCTGCTAGGAGTCCTACTGGTCCGGCTCCGAATACGGATACCGTGTCCCCGGGTTGGAAACCTGAGAAATCGAGGACGGTCCAGGCTGTTGCGAAGATGTCGGAGATGGTTAGGTAGGATTGTTCGAGGGTTTTGTTGGTTGTGTTTTGGGTTAGGGGGATGGGGATTAGGGTTGTTGAGGCGGAGGGGATTAGTGCGTATTCGGCTTTATTGAAGGGGATGGTTATGTTAGTATATAATCTTCTTTTATTCGTTTGTAGGTCAAGAAGAAGACGGATAGTATTTTAAAAGGAGGCACTTGAGAAATATCACCGTATATGAGTTGGAATTGGAGGAACTAGGTAGTGGAACTTACATTGTAGTCCCTGACCTAAAGCATAACCATTCCCAAAGAAACTCAACGCTTCACTCTCCATATCCAATTTCCCATCTGAAACCGCATCGGGAATCACTACATAATCTCCAACATTCAGAGATGTTACACCGCTACCGATTTCGGAGATGTAACCTAGGGCTTCGTGACCCATATTCCCTATAATAAATTAAAAACTCGGTGTTAGTTTGACCTATTCTAGATATTATTGAGAGTATGTAACATTGTAACTCAAAAATAATTTCGATTCAGGAGTAATGAGCAATGCAAATTTGAGACATAGAAGAGGTCAAATTTAAGACGAGAATTTGACTTACAGGGTGGTGTACCGCCTGATACTCCGTGGTATACGTGTAGATCTGAGCCGCAAATGGCGGACGTTGTTATTCGTACTATTGCGTCCGTGGGGTTTTGGAGGGTTGGTATGGGGAGGTCTTGTACTGTCATGTTGAAGGGTATTCCGGAGTAGATTACGCCGCGCATTGTTGTTAGGTTTGTGAGGGACATTGCGGTGGTGGGAAGGTTGTAAGGTGGGTATGGTGAGAATACTAGTTGGGATTGTTGTGTGAGGTTTTACTGGGAGGGATAGATTGGTATGGGCTTTTATATTGCTTGGTGTGGTCATTTGAGTGGAGTAAATTAGTAATCGATGTTCTTGTTCTCTGTAGGAATATCATGGCTGTGCACTTGGCTAATTTTTGTTTTTTTGGTGGGGAATATGAAAAGTTGTAGCCGTGCTGCATGGGATGTTGTTATCATAGCTAAAAGTTGTCAATGTTGATCTAGTGCCTACCAAGAATCGCCAATATGTATATTCGAATCCACATGTGGATACTTCCACTGAATGCCTTAAGTATACTGCAGCTAACATTATTAACGGTTCTTCATATCTTATCCTGCGATGTGCTTGTGGTGTTATAGTTTACCTCCATGGGTGTTATGCATATTTATCTGCTACTTCTAGGCTAATCCAATATCCATAGAGAATAAGATCCAATGCGCATGATCACCAGTTCAGTATCTCTATTGTCGTTCCGAGGTCAGAATGTGATGTCACTTATAAATCGTACCTGATCTGCATTGCTGTAACCCATGACGCCACAACCGATTTGCTATTCGGCCCTGCCAAGAGCATTCATTGTAGGCTTGGATAAGGTACAAAGTAAGCAGACTGCATATCAAAAAGCTCTCCCGCAGTTTATCATCACAATTAAAACCTGATACGACGGTATCTTGTAGTAGATAACCGTTACATGGCACATCAAAATGCCTGCACAATCTATAGGTTCGGCACTTCGTGTTCATCAGCTGAGAACTTAACGGAAATATGCACTTCTAGTCTAATTAAGGAAGTGATGATGGTTAAGCGATCGCTTATAAGTAGCGATGATAGGAAATCGGGGAAATCCCAGTCTTGTCTGCTGTTGATCGCTTGAAGGCTTGGCGCGTAAGCAAGTTGCAGGAATACCTCCGTAGAAGAAGCTTGGCTCTGCTGATGGAAAACTTGTTGATGGAAAGTCCGGATGGAGGGGTGGTTTTTGTTGTTGGATGTTTTTAAGGCGGTGTTTATTTGAATCTTGGATGACTTTACTTGTGCCTTTTGGGGGTGTTTTATAGATCTATGTCTTAGAAATTCGAAGGATGAATGGGTCTCGGTAGGAATTACCTGGGGCAACTTAATCTAGTAGGGGTAGAAAGTAAACTACAGGAGAAGAGAAACATTTATGGCAATAGCACATAATGTTGTGTCTGTAGGCGAATTACCAAACAGAGGAATTATGGCCATGTATTTCTAGTTATCCGATAATTAGACAAGCTAGAAATACAGACAACAGAGATATCGGGATCAAAGTATTATAAGTATGTTACGCAGTTCCTATAAATCTTATTTGTAAGGCAATATTGTAAAGAGAACGAGGTTTAGGTCTTGCTGCAACTCAAAAGACCCGACAAAGGTTTGTCTGTATCACGTGAAACACCCCCCTTTCCGTTCCTCGCTAAACCTCGCTTGTCTCTAGGACATCTTAGCTGCAAACATTGACTGTCTTTCGGGACGATCTCGAATCTTTGTCTTTGTCTTTTGCTAACAGCTTGGCCTTAGGGCCTGTTTGGTTGCACGGATCTGGGCCCATTTGAATGGGCCGAAATGCCTGGTGCTTATAGTTTTGCGTTTGGTGTCAAAGTAATTAGGGTTAGAGAATCCTACTAAAAATATACCTAGCAATAAATGTACCTCTCGAGGTATATTCAAGATCTAGTACGTTATATAAATTGCAAATCTAATTAATTTTAAAGCTATTTTTTAAGAAGAATAAATACTATTAATTTATAACTTATCCCTTACACCGTTTGCTGCCATTCCCACGGACCAACAGGACGTGGACGACAAATTACATATATATTTTGGAGGCGAAATCCTCGGGGTGTCAAATCCCTGTACAAGATGGCAGGAAACGGTGTAAGGGATATAAAAATATTTTTAGACCTTACTTTAGTATCTACTGCTTTTTAAGCAAATTAAAATAATTAAAGACTAAAGAGTTTATCCCCTAGAAACCGTTTTAATAGTCTATTAAGCCTATAAGTTACTAGAAAGTTAAAGAGTTATAAGGCTCACAAAATGCTATTGAAAAAAATCTAAAACTAAAAAAGCTTTTGAATCAAGTTTAATGCGCCTTCCTTTTCGATCACCCATCTGTGGCCCCCGAGATGAACTAGCACCCAGTAAACCCATCATAATCCTGCAAGAAGGTCGACCTAGTCCAATCCTCTAGGTTGGAGAAATAATATGCAGAAGCTTCTTCTACATACAGGCATACAGGATGGTACGAATTGCAAAAGACGCCACACCTACAGAATGGCTCCATCATACCTTTGGACACGAGCCCAATGGACAGCTCATCCCCCTTTTCTAAACTCTCGAGAACGGATTCCATATCAAAATTTGCTGAAATCCATGGACCGCCTTCATCAATTCTTCTGTAAGTTAACAACTCAGTTTGCACGGCGGCCCACAGAGTCGCCAGACTCTTGTTCTTACCGAAGAAGTTTTTTCGATAGCTGCAATTGGAATGATCGGGGCAGTAGGTAGGAACACCTTCACCCTCATTCTCATCATCCTCATTGTCATTGTCATCGCCCTTGTCCTCATGTCCATCCTCCTTATTGCTCTCAACTTCCCTATCTACATCCATAGCTGGAAATCCAACACTTTCAGTGTCCTCGCCTATATCTTGGACGAAAATACCGTAAATACTTTGAAATTTATCCTCTGAAGTACTTGTTGCGGGTTCAGGAGGTACCGAAGGTTTCCATTCGTTTTGTGACAGCCTAAGAACGGCACAAAATATCTTCCAACCGATTATTCGTTCCTGTGGCCATTTGGAAATGAGGTCATGTGGTACCTTCTGCGCAAATTCCAAGGGATCAAGCTCTGAATGTCTACATTCCTGGCTATCGTCGCTACTCAGGAGAGCCATCGGCGAGATATGCGCTTTCAGTAGGGGATTTGCACCCTTTCCTAGAAAACTGAGAAGGCATGCGACCATTCCGAAAAGATTTTCCCCATCCCTTCCTAGCTGTGCAAGGTAGACTGCTGTGACGACTAAAGTATGGAGAGGCTTGAGTTGGAGCTTGAGCCCACAAGTTTCGTTAAGACAACGCTTGAGAAACAGGCCACTGGGCGTGTTGATATCAGGTCCCCAATGCGGACTGAAGAGACTTGCAATGCAGTGTGTTATGGCTTGCACAGAGGTGTGACAGAACATGTGCTTCCAATTCTGCGGTATTGTAGGGTTACCACTCGCCTGGAGCTGTCGGATGCAATTGGAGTCGGCGTCCCACCTCCCACAGATGTCTACCTCTTCCCCTGCGAATCGATACTCCTTCTTGAAGGCCTCATCTACCATTATTGGAGTACACGAGGTATGTGCCTTCAGAATGGCTATCATGAGGTTATCGAGAACCGTGTGATTGAGATGGTTGACGTAGAGCTTGCGCACAGAGGCCTTGCCCGATGGCATTTCTTGCACGATGTCATCAAACACGCAACAACAGGTCTTTGATCCATCCAAGTAGCTTGAGGTGAGATGTAAGGGGTACACATCATGCAGGGAAAATTCTTCGTTGCTTTCAATTTCTTCCATCATGTCCAAGACGAGAGTCCTGTTTCGCGCCATGATACTGAAGCCGAATGCTTCCTCTAACAATTGTTCTGGAGATCGTTTTGCAGCTCTGGCTATCTGACCCGACGAGATTGGAAGTTCTCTAACTTCGATGGTGCTGAAGTCGTTACTCTCAAGGTTTTTTTGTAGGGACTCAGCAAAATCGAAGATATTTCCAGGCATGGCCCACTGTCTCCAAGTATTCTCGTCATCCGGATCGACCAGGACCTCAGCTGGCGTGGGTGACCTTACTCTTTCGTAGGAGACCTGACGAAAATGGATGCCCCAGCGACATAAATCACTCGGTTTCTGGATGTTGAAGCTCTTAGGAGACTTTTCCTGGGCATTTTGATGATAGGAATGCTGTTCGGGGGAGTTGGTGTTCATAGCGGGAGTACCTGGAAGGCTCCCAGCTCTTTCTTTGGAGAATTGATTGAATTTAAGACTCGACGAGTTCCAAGTTCTTGGCCCGTAACCCCAGGTTCTTGCCGTTATAAAGGAGTATTGCCAGAATTGATGCAGCCAATCAGTGGTGATACTTATCACAGAATTAGCAAGTCAAGCTAGCCATAACAATGTCTAGACGTACCACTGCTCTTGTAAACTCATCCCTTGAAGTAATTCTTTATGGTGTTTCTGAACGAAGAGGTGCGCCCGATTGATCTTGAGACTCTCTTGAACGGCAATGGTCATAGCAGATCGTTCATTGCTTGGTGACGAGGCATTATTAGGGGATGGATGGTTTCTAGGCGATGGTCCAGCATTTGATGATGGAGTAGCCACCAGTATACCGCTCATTGGGGTTGCGACAGAAAAATCTAAAAGTGTTTCAGTGTCAGAGGATTTTCAAATAACAAGGATGTTAAAACTCTGAATATATAACGCTAGACATTGATAACCTCTCAAATATCGTCAGTGATAAGATTGACCAAAAGGAAGTACGTACTAGGCGAAGTATGGTCGACAGCACTGGATTTCAAGAAGCGTAAGACAGCAGCAGGCATACTCCAATTCATGAACCTAGAGACCAAAGTCAGAAAGCTTCAAGATCCCCAGAAGGAACAACAATTCTCACACTCTATTGCCACACTGAAGGGCATGTCCAGAGAGGTTCTCGATGTCGACAGATCCGTTGCTCATGGCCGTCCATATAGATATATCCCGCCTCGCTTGTTCCTTCAGATACCTTCGAATCTTCTGGAGAGTCTGAACGTCGACTTTGCCATTGTGCAGCACCTCGGAGGACTTCTTTTGTTGGGCCCAGGTCTCCAGCACCTTGCTAATCTTTGCCTTCTTCGTGCTCGGAATAGCTCGCTTCATGTTCCAGAGGCCAAATTGGCGTTTGTATTGAGGTTCACTGCAAAGACGCAGCACATTCAGCTTTCAACCTTATATATATGAAACATAATGGATAGTGGATCATCACTAACCTTGCATAGAACTAAAAGTCTGCCTTCATGATCTCAACAATGTCTTTGATCTTCTTCTTCTCGTCCATGTACATCCGAGCGATATCATTCTTCAAGAGCCCCCATCTCTCCGCATATGGTGCGTTTAGCTGGTCGGCTGAGGCTTTTGGGACGCCGTCCATAATCAGGTCACGAACGTCGACCTGTAGATGGGAAAGTCCTCAAGAAAGATGAAGAAATGTTTAAAAAGTCAAGTCGGAAAGCAGAGAGGCTCTATGATTTATAGAAGTTTAGGTGGCTGAAACGAGGCAATGAGGCAACGAGGCAGACGATGCATACAAGCTGGGCGTCACGACCCATTCTGAGCTGTAATCGCGATTCCTAACGGCGCCAAGCAGTGCAAACGTCATACAACCAATTATAAGAACTCAAATGGACGATAACTTAAAGTGGAGACACGAATATGAGGCGCAAAAAATACGAGAGGCTTGCTGGTGTGCTAATCCTGGCGGACAAAAGTATTCGAACCACTCAAGATGACTCTCCAAACCCTAGCCGACGCCAGAAACACCACCAGCTGGCAGGTCCCGGATCAATCGACCTACAAAAGTCTCCTGTCCAATAAGAAGAAGGACAGGATGCTGACAATCCCTTCATCTCAGACGGCACTTTGCTCACCCTCAAGGAGTCGAGCATCTCCAGTCTAGATGAGCAACGGTCCCACATCCAATAGACTGACTGTCGACGATTGGAACGAATTCGCGCAAGCTTTTGTCCTGGGGCGAAGTAAAGTCCCGATCGTTGCGCCATTTGAGAGTTGAGAAGTCTGCCTCCTTGAAACGACCGCATGCAACAAAAAGTAAGCGTAGTTCCAAGCAAAACAAAAGTCACAAGCCCAATCAGAGTTTTCAAAATCTCAGAGAGAATAATACCCAAGTAAGCTACAAGCTACAACAGAATGTACGCTAAGATGTAATATTGCATTGTTATACGAAGGCTACCGGTGAGGATGTCTTGACCGTGTTGCCCTGTGCTATTCCGTTTATTTTTGCAATTTGGTTTCTGGATTGATCGTGGAAGACTTGCAATATGAAAGGTTGAAATTTGTTCATCCCAGTAGGAGCAAGCCAGCTCTGTGCGTATAATAACTCCCCTTCCCCGCATGGGATTGCTCACTTGCTGTTCATCTTCTTCACAGATTTTTGCTTTAACTAAGGGCTAAGTTAGCCTTGATTTGGGCCAGTACCAGCGTGCAACAAATTCCCAACCGGTTCAACCCATCTGGCTCGCCTCTCGCCAAAATGTCTTCTAGCAATGGAACATCGTAAGTGCACTCCGGATGTTCGACCCATCTCTCGTTCAACAAGCTGACTGACGACTTTTCTTGACAGTAAACACAGCAATCCTATCGGGAGCTCAAGCTCTGGCTCCCAGCTTGTATCGATACAACAAAAGTCGTCTCCAGGCTCTCGTTCCCCCCGTTCCCATAAGCCACGAAAACAATATTCCTCCTCAATACACCTTACAGACTCCACTGCGGTACGAACATCGTCACCCAAGATGTCACACCTTAGCAGCACAGCGCCTATGCCCGACTCTACTTCAGACACATATCGAACTTTCAACACAGACTTATCCGACCGGGTGGCTTATACACAAGTCAACCTCCTCGAGGTGTCCGCTTGGACTCATACTCATCACAGTCCACACCATTATCAGGACTTCTCATACCAGTCTTACGATAGTAATCAGACTTCAACCTGCCCGTACCATGTATCTATGATGGTCTCAGACCATAATTCTGCTTGGTCTGGATATGGTTTGGCACCACTTCAACGTTGGCTCGACGAAGATGTGGGAGATGGAGGTGCGATGGCGCTGCAATTGGGATATCAGCTGCGTGCTGATTGTACTTGTATCGCGATGCAGGATGGCGTAGGTATAGACGTAGTGAGTGGTACAAAACATGGCGCTAGTTTAGAGAATTAGATATATCAACTTGATACGGTCAGCAAATGTTTTTTATTGCAAAAGGGGTGTTGAGAGGAAACTTGGTGGTTCGATATAGCTCTGAATAACTAGTACTATGGAATGTTATAAAAGGAAAGAAGACTGGCGTTTGTTGCAACTCAAAACACGACAAGTCGGTATCACGTGATAAATAAACCCCCCCCCCCTCCCCTCGCTAAAGCTCGCTTGTCTCCCAACAGTCCTAAACTTCAAGTGTTACTTTTCTTTCAACACATACTCAAATCATTATCTTTATAACTAATTAGCCTTTGCTCAATTATTAATTGTTGTGCTACATAGCCATTGAAGACCAAATCCGAAGTATCCGCGAGCGTCCAATTACACATGGAAGTCAAAGCAATTGACCATGAAATGTCCTAGCACAGGGGCTCGAGGTCGGGGGAAGTCTGAGAGACAAAGAACGCAGTAAACAACAAAGCAATACTACTAGAACCCTAAATGAAAATTGAAAGTGACAATAATAATTCTTTGTTCGCTTGCCGCATCTGGACTATAGTTTTCGAATGTATGGTCTTTGTTCTAACCTTTTAGCATTTCCTCAAAGTTTCAAGCAAATTATCCACTTGGAATTGACTGCATGTCTTCAAACCTGTATCTTCCAAAACAAAATTTAATCCTTCGACCACAACTTGAAATATGGCGCCTACGAAGGAACCGACGAAAGCGTCTGTCACGGCCAAAAGTCCTAGTCCAAGTCCTAGTACTAGTGGTAGTGGCAGCAGTGGCAGTGGAAGTGGAAGTAGTAGTAGCAAGAGCCCTAGCAAAAGCACTAGCAGTGGCGTGACCAAAACCAAAACTGCAGAGAAGTCGAAGGTTCCGGTAACGAAGAAAACCAAGACCGTAGTTGCTGGCCCGTCGAACGTACCGAAAAAGAAAGTTAAACCTGTTCCTACCCCAGGCGCTGCAGAATGGAAAATTGCACCGCAATACGATAACGCGCTTCTTCCTTACCTGGCCCTTGGATTCGCTCTGCAGGACACAAGTGGTGGTGGTCTCCTTTGCGGTGCAAACTCTCTTGCCATCAGTCTAAAGGCAGTAAGGAATCTGAATTCATCCTATCCCATCGACGATAGTGATCATTACACTGGTAGACAGTTAGCAGCTCTAATTAAGGATCCGCGATATGTAGACCACGTCAATAGGAAGGTCGATGCCTTTGGCAGCGATCCAATTTTTACAGCAGAATTCAAACAGAATTTAATGAATGAAAATAATTTTGATGTTCAACAGTTACAGTATTTCCTAGAGATTATAAACGAGGAAAGAGGTTGGAATTACCAACTTGGCTATATTACTGAAGGATATCATAGCAGATACAGACAGCCTGACAAGGAGTGGCAGCAAGACTTTATGCAGCATACCTCGACTTCAATTAATACGTCAGAGAACGAAGTACAGCATCCGATTGTTTGGATATACTCTAACAATTTTGAGAATATGTCTGTAGTTCATAGCGAGACAGGAATGACTGATACTTATAGCCACTGGTCAGGACTATCCCAACAAGCTGCGGAACAATATAATGCAGATATCGTCAATGGGTGCAGCCTGGACAAGAGAATTGAAAATGATGTTAATAATGGTGTTTGGCGGGTTACGAAAGACTGCCATGGTAATACTGGAGATCAACTGAGGGTTTATCAAGGTGCTTTTGTCCGACCCTGGACTGACAACCACGATTCGCCTCCTGCTGGCTCAATTTATGTTCAGACCTGTGATGGAAAAAACCGCGGCCTTGTACCAATGGATGCCCTCGACAAGATTGTGATGATAAAGAATGGATCAACTGGATATCAAAATGGAGATTATCAAGGTTCGACAGTAAAAGCACTTCAAGTTAATCAGGTCCCTCGATTGTTTCACATAGCATCTTTCCCAATATGTCGCCACATCAAATCAACAACTAAAATGGCAGATTGGGATCCCGATGACAAAGAACGTAAAGATGCGGACCAGCTTCAACTCGTGAGAGATGGTGCATTTGTTCTCGATCTTCCTGACAAAGTCGCCCAATCTGGGTTCTGCCATATTATGACCATCACAGGTGATACGCTCACTGCCGACCCACGTCGGCTTCAACTTCTACAATTTCCACCCTGGGGAATCTCAGAAATTCCGGATTTCGAAGATCCCGACGATTACTACCTGAATATGCAAGGACCAGATATAACCGCGGAATTGAAGAACATACATGCCATAACAAATAAAGACATACCAAGGAAGATAGCCGACAAGAGAGCACTGTTAAAAAGTCTAGATCTTTTTCTAGGAAAAGGACCTGACCAAGGTGTAGGATTGCCAATGTATTCATTGACACGTACGTATGCAAAACATCCTCCAGAAACACTTGTGGAATTTCTACAGGACGAGACTGTACTTGTGTTGGGTGATATGTCGAAGAAGACTCTGGCGGTTCAGATCCGTGATTATGAGGGCAATTTTGGAACGGTTTCTACTAAGGATTTGGTTCCTTTGACAAATGCCAATGAGTTACCTTGGGGCATTCGTATATCTACCAAGGCTCTTCAGGATATTCGGAATGGAGGACTTGTCGAATTTAGTCAGAAGATGAGGGCTCTGTTGAAGAGGAAGGCGCCTACTCCTTAAATTGGTGGAAGGATTATGAGAACATAGTATGTTGGGAAATTTGGCTTTAGCACTGGCGGGTGTATTTTAATTATTAACACTTTTGTGCCTTTTAAGATGGAGTTCAATTTAATAGTTGGAAATATCTTTGAGCAATCAAAATACTGGCATTTGACTCCTGGGAAGTTCCACATATTGGAAAAGATGATATCTCTCCAGGAATAGTATGGAAACTAAACAAATTGGATATTATATTCAATAGCGCTCGTCCCCTTCGAGTTCTCGATACCTAGGGTCCCCTGATACCTCGGCAATAGTGTTGCGATTGTGACTTAATGTATCCATCCCATTTGTAGCCTTGTTATCTGACGCCGGAAGAGTTATTGCTTTCTTGCTCCGAGAGCGAGACCAAACAATGAACCACACGATTCCAGCAGCAGCAATAACAACTACAAGTACCCCCCTATCAATGCCTGCTTTAGCTCCCGTAGATAGCCTAGTCCGTGAGGTACTAAATGGAGCGGCCGTAGAAGAGGCATTTGTGCTTGAGCTCGAGGCCGCTGTCGAGGCACTAGCTAAGAATGGACCGAGTGTCGCAACAATTGTGCTGCCTATTGAAGTATCACAGTACTCAGTGTTATTACGGCCGCAGCAGAAAGTCTGGTTGTCTGTGCTTGTGCTAGCAGGACAAAGAGTCAATTCCGCATCATCTTTTTGCTTTGCTGTCAAAATAGGGGACCGTACTAATTCTGACCTTGTTAAATGACAGGTTTACAGTTCTAGATGCTACAATATCGCAGATTACTCCGTACTTGTAGTTGAGAAATAAAAAGATCGCTACTCCGCAATGTGGAAAGAATCCTACTGTAAGGTACCTATTTGACGGCATAACTAACTTTAACTGGCCTATGAAACCTCGATATAGTTTCTAGAAAGCAGCAAATAAGGAGTGGTGGCTTATTCCAAAATCTTAGTAACCAATAACTTGCAAGTGCTTTGATTAAGAGAAGAGTCTTTCGCACTACAACCTAAAGAGATAAATGCAACTGTAAAGTGTCTTATATAATCTATATTAGTACCTTGTTCTAATACATACGACCATAGACTGAGGAGAACTGGGAAATCTCTCATGTCTATTGTACTACTGAATCAAGTACTAATATTTACTGATATTTAAATTGTTGTTTTCGTAAAATAGTAATTTAGTTTTAACTTACTACTTTTTAGAAAATTGGGAACTTTTCCGTTGTGTTTAGTATTTAGAAACGCTAATATCGTTAAGCAAAAAATATATAGAAGACAGAAGAGATAGCCTAGGTAAGACTGATCCTGTCTGATTGCTACATTATGCTTTTACTGTTTCCTATAGATTATATTGAATAGTGAAGTATGTTCAGGAATAGTTATATGATTGGCGATACATGATCTTGTTTTTGGTATCGATCACTAGCTTTATTTTCTGTAGTTCTAGCTTCCATAACATTATTAATTGAAAGAAGAGTTCTAGATCAGATCTATGGTGGAACCTCTAGGCTTTCCTTTTAAAACTGGAAGTTGGTTTTTGAAAGCTGTTCTAATGTATACTAAGCGTTGATACGATCGATGATCAATGATGATTGGAAACAGGATATTGAATGGATGAGTAGACTACACTAAATCCCTATGATTTCTTACTAGCCTCCAGACGCTGAAGAAACTTGGTGTTTGAGAGTTTAATATCATTGCGTTCCTTTACCTTACCTCCAATAGTCGATTCTGCTGGTTTCTCGGGCGAGTAAATATCTAGCTATTCCAGCCAGTGGTCGCCAGGGCTCTCAATATCAACTTTCTCTAGATTATCTTCCTATTCGCTTTTCAATCCAATCTTGCCGTTGCTTTCAAAGAAAGGTTTGGCCTCGCCCCAACGTTTCCAAGCTCCTACAACCTGATTCACCCTCTCAATTGAGACGTCAAACCACTCTATATATTTATGGTGGCTGTATATTCGACCGTTCGAGCCCTTTTATATCCTGTACTCCTTCTTCCTAGTGCTAGCTAAATAGTAATGGATGATCTTTTCGATCCTTTGTGGATATTTTACTGGTTGTTCGAGTATAAGCCGTAGACCAGGCCAGCTACAATTCTTATGCTCCTTCATGTATTCACTAAGCGAGGCTTCAAGAGAAAAACCAGATTTCCTTTTACTACCATACCTAATCTTAATAAGCCTACAATTCTCAATTTGGAACCCGTATATATATCCATTTTCTTTGGAGTATAGGCTAAAAGGCGTGTTTATATATACCTTCATCCGATTCGAATTATACTAGTACGACCATCTAGAAAATTCTATGAACTTCTGTTCTAATCGAGTTTTTGGACCAAGGCCAGAAGGTTCTGCCACTAAAGAAGAAGTAGGTTGTATGGGTGTAGGGGCGGGCCGTTGACGTATGGAGACTACTGAAGCTGGGTTTTCATTTATAGCCTTATCAGCTAATGGCGATATCTGGCCATCTTCAATTCTAACTAGTTGTTTGATATTGGCTCTGCTAGAAGTATTGTAAGACATTGAAATACCCGAATCTTTCGAGATTGATAAGGGTGAACGTTTTGGTGTTTTAGGGGTAGTAGATTGGTTAGAATATGAAGTTACAGCGGTTCTGGTAGTTGTTATTATCGTTATTTCACTGGAATGTTCTTGTTCATCGTCAGATTTGTATCCAGGGTTATCTTTAAGAATAGAATTGGAAATTGACTATAGCGATGTTTATTCCAATGGTTGGGCATAGGTTTGGGGCGAAATCGTGGGTATCTCTACTTTCTTTTCGTGAGATAGAGCCGAGATAGGAGTCAAATCTTCGGTTGTCTCAGCAGGATCAACGGAGGGAGGAAGAAGCTGGTATAGTATTAGATTTTAGAAGTAAGTAAATGAGGTCTTTGAAACACTCGCCTCAGTAGTGTTTTCTTCTATTGAGTATTCCACCTTACTGTCGTGAATCTTTTGTATCTATATCTGATATTTTACTGGTACTTGGTCTTGGTGCTGACCTTTGTATAAAATGAGAGAACAGAGCCTTTGAATCTACTTTTCGACTTCGTCACCGGTCTCGAGTATTCTCAAAATATTTAGGATAACCTTGTTCAGTTCCTTCTTGGTACTATTACTGAGCCTGTTTCTATATTTTACTTCACGCTTACCAACACCATTGTATCTAAGCTGTTGATCGCTATCCGCTGGCTCAAGGAGCGATTGAAGCTTAAGCTGTAAAAGGAAGGATGGAGTAGTACCTGGCATCGTGGGCAGAGTTACTATTGTTAAAATTAAAGATGAAGAAGTAACGAAGTATAAGTATAGAGGTTAAATCAATTCTTGCGATCTTAGAGACCCTTGCGAAACAAGAAGGTGGAATCAGGCAACTTAGGAGAAAGATAGTCTTATTTATAGGTACGGTAGGTCGGCTGGGACGGCGGGGATTAACTTATATAGCCCTTGTTCTGCTGCCTACCTCACTGCAAGGCCCTGTACCTCTATGGACCAATATCTCTTATAATGTCGAAGATGTTGGTTATACCCACCTACGCCCAAGAAAGTTCACTCCTAGGTATATTTCGTGCTAGATAACCTGTAATCTGTGTTAACCCTTGGATAGCTCGATTTCGCCTTAATCTTTCGTATAGCTGTAAAATTAATCAGAGTACTTAGGCTCTTAGTTCGCCAGTACCCGATAAAGAGCCTAGCTTTGAGGATAATCTGTAGGCTGTAGAGAGGCGTATGTTCATGGCTAAGATAAAGTAGGTGGTTGACTATTGGAATACAGGGATTCGGCCGATGTTCTTCCCTAAGAGAAAGGTAAACATTGTGCTTGGCCTACTCGCCCGCCTACTATGGCTTGGATGCTCCGGAGAATACTGTTTCAGCACGGAAAAGCGCCTTCTTCTGTCGCATAATACAGCTGTCAGAGCTTCATATGTACTGGATTGATTGAAATGCCTGTTCAAGATACTTTTCTTGCGGGTAGTTAGGAATCGCTCCACCTGAACGAATTAATAGTAAGTGAAGGCTTTCTAAACTCTAGAAGTGTGCCTGGCTTACTATGGTTAAGATCCCTCTAACAGATTCTGTGTACACGAATCTGTCAACTTAACCGGGCTTCTCGGTCGGCCTATTTATTGATCCGGTGTTTTCATCCTATAACCCCTACCAGGACTAAATTGAAATTGTGTAAGCGACCAATGATTGCTTTCTTTTAGAGACTAAGAAACAGCTATTATTCCAACTGCCTAATTGCTTAAAGAAATTAAAGGATTGAAAGGGTCTTGTATAAGAACTGTGTAATTCACTTCTTAGGAAAGAAATTAAAAGACGGCTTCTCCTCTAAGGGGGGTTTTTTTTAATTTTATCCAACTTTTGACTTCCGTCTAGCAGCCTAGTATCTATAGGGTAGTATTTAATAATAAGCTCGTGCCCTTGCCAAGGACAGCGTAAAGATAACGCACCTCTACCTTACTGGCTTACTTAAAATAGCGACGGAATTCGAAAAGAAGGAATTTTCTTTTTTGCTTAATGTATTTAATATTTGATTTATGGAAATCTGCTTCCGGAGTACTGCTAACTCCTATAGAATGCAAAATAAATCATATCCTGCCACATACGACCATAGACTGAGGAGAACTGGGCATCCCGTCCGCTCTGCCATACATAAGCCTCAGATCGGTAGATTAGTAGTTGGGTGGGTGACCACCAGCGAATACCTACTGTTGTATGTTTTTGCTCTTTTTTGCCTTCTATCTCGATAACCATCTCCTTCCTATCTAGGTAAATATCTCCAGGTTGGGAATAGATCTCGCAGGGCTTCTAGGATACTCACAAGCTCTAGTATAAAAAGCTTGATTTGATAGCGGCCACTTTTGATAAATTCTCCTTTCGCATATTAAAACCGTGTCTGTCTAATAAGTCTATGACTCTTAATGGTACATACCGCCAAGGATGAGGATACTACATGCATAGCATTAGATAATTTTCCTTCTTTGAAATCCTTTTTTGTATTTTCTGTTTAAGTATGACATATATCTACGCTGTATCGCGCCGATTTTGCTGAATATAAGGTATATCCTAGCTATCAATATTCGGGTACTAAGCATAAATCAATTTTGCTCATCTTGCTTCCGGAAGAGCTAATCTGGTTGGAGTAGCTACGTAGTAGAAGTCTAGAGGCTCGTACTAAAGGTTATCGGAATAGGTAATATATATTAACAATGTATTTATAATTAACAGCAAAGAATTTATAATATAGAGGAAGCTTCCTCTTAAGTATCTTGATATTATAGAGGCAGGCTAAGAGCTTGGTCTAGGCAATTACCTTTCTACTAACTAAATGATAGCTGGTAGCTATATTAAGAAGGTGAACTTCATATAGGTGCAATAAATGTTGAATTAAATAGGAATAATTATATAACTGACCTTCTACTTAGGCCCATTTCGGAGCTCCCTTTGCTTCTCACATAATACAACACCACTTGCCACTTATATATTGCTCCCAATAACCTTCCCATTCAACAATAAATAAATTAATTTTAACACTCTTTTTTCTTTTATTCACCCTTTGTACCTCTCTGCCTACATCTTGACTAATCACTGTACCAAATATAAAATCACCCTCTGATTCCATTTGCATCATCCACACACTTTTACAATAACTCCCAAACCCACTCACCTTCAAAACTCATTCACCCTCCGACTCACCACCACCACCACCACTACTATCTATAAAAACCCCCTCTTCCTCTCCTCCCTCCCTTCCTCCTCGTTCTTACCATCAACAACAAAACCAAAACCAAAAACAACAAAACACTAAGACCACAAATCACAAACCAACCAAAAACACCTTTCAAAACATCACAAAGCAAGAACTACCCAAACTAGCAAGAATGTGTGAACAATGCGTCGCACGTGGTTTGATGCCCGAAGGAGGTATGGGTGGAGGTATGGGAATGGGAGGGGGTAGATTCGGTGGTCTGGGCGGATTGGGTGGAATGGGTGGAATGGGCGGTATGGGCGGTATGGGTGGACCGCGATTTGGTGGCATGGGGGGTGGGTTTGGTGGGTTGGGAGGCGGAATGGGAGGAATGGGAGGTATGGGAGGAATGGGAGGAATGGGAGGGCTTGGTGGTGGCATGGGAGGAGGTGATAGGGGAGGACATTGTCCTGATTGTGGGGAGTATCATTAGGGTAGTGTAGAGTGTAAGATAGAGTATTGTAGTGGAATGGGATGGGTATCTTTATTTGTGTGATTGATTTGGTGGAGTGAGTGACTTTTCAGAATGAAGCTGTGATTGGTAAGTTTTATGTTATATTTTGAGTCTTGGGTTGTTAATGTTCTATTTGAGAGGAAGGAACTAGGTAGGTGGTGTGGAGAGAATACCAAATAGGCGATACTTTTGTCGAAATTGCTAAAGAGAAATCTTAAGATGATGAAATATTTATATAGTACATTATTTCCTTTCCTGGTCTTTTATCGGGAGATTAGAAGATATGAAGTGATAGAGCAAGTACTAGCTTTCTAGAAGTGCCAATGCCTTATCTTTTTATCTGGATATTGCTGTTTGTGATAGTAGTAACAGTAAGTAAGAGGAAGTAGAGAAAGAGGAACAAGAAATTTGATTGATGTCTTAAAAGTTTTTCGTTTGACTTCATTTAGTACAGCGAAGTGTACCGTACAGTACATTAGGAATATTTACTTGACTACTTCCCATTTGCCTACATACAGATGACACTATCTTGAACTCCTGTTCTATAAGCCTTGAATACAACACATTTGCTTTCCCCTGCATGCAATACGTTGTTGCAGCTTTTATAAAATCATGCAAAAAATTGCAACAATTTATTGATCAGTGATTTTCATTACTAGGATGCTGTAGAAATACCAATATATATTGTATATAGCCATGCAAATGCAAGCTCTCATGATTCATCAAGTCCCACAAAACAGTATACCATTTGCCAATCATACGAGTACCCAACACATCTAGAATCGACTAAATGGAAGCCTACAATCCACCACATTAGCAAATCATACCATAAGTCCATCCCCGCAATCTCATCCCCAACCAACATGCGAAACCACAAAAGAAAAACCCCCCGAATCAAAAGAGAGAGCAAAAGATATAAAAGTAAAGGAGAAGAATTAAAGTAAAATCAAACTCACCACTTCCCCCTCAAAGTAATAACAGCCCAATTATTCCCCTGCTCATCAACCTCCTTCTCAACCTTAGTAGAAAAAGAAATAGCACTCATGATCCCATCCCCAAACTTCTCATTCAGCACAGCCTTATAAGCATACCCATAATTCTGAACAATCTCATACAATCGATAGATCAAAGGTTCAACAGGGGGCATAGGACCAGCTCGTCCTCGATCTGGAAAGCCAAGGAGTTGTTTCGCTAATGTTTCTTGAGGGATATCGAGGATTGATGAGAGCTTTTCGACATCGGATGGAGAGGCTTGTGCTTGTCCGTAGAAGAGGGCTGCTACTGCTACTTCGGATCGTCCTAGTTGTTGGGCGATCGATTCGAAGGTGAGGGATTTGGTGGCTTTAGCGTCGAAGAGGGTTTTGGAGGAGGCGGGGAGGCGAGGGATTAGGGAGGTCTGGTTGTGTGGTTTTTGGTTAGTGAGTGGTTTTTGTTAGTTGTGTACCGTCAGATAGGGACAGAGTGGTTGGAAAAGAGGAATTGGAAGCAATTGCGGGGTAAACGAACGTCAAGGACTGCGATATTGGAGTTATCTGCCATCTTTGCTGGGATATTCGAGGAATTGAATTGAGTAGAGGTACGTGACACAGAGACAAGAAACAGCAGTGGAGAGGGGAAAACTTGTGCTTATATATAACTGGTGATTCTTGACGTTACATAAAAGAAAAGCTGCAGTGGTGACTGTTTCTTACATCCACAACCCCGCGCCGAGTAGGTGGTTCAGTCTAAATTGTCGTCATTCCGAATTTCCGAATCTCCTCCGACTTACAGATGCCCCCTTCAACCCCGCCTTTTCCCAGAAACCGGGACGGGATCTGATATGAAGCCATTGTAGTTGATGGATACGGGATTGGTCAAGTCTAATAAAAATGCGGGATTCTGCTCCCCGTTAATGTTCTACTAACTTACCTTAATTTTAATTTTAATCTTAATTTTAATTGTAATGGATCATATACTCTTCGACTTCTACTTCTAGAAATCTAAGCACCTATATCTATTACAATATATAATACAAGATAGAGAGATACATGCATTGAAACAATATTAAGCTCTTTTAACTAACTTGAACTAGGCACCAAGTATTCGAGCAGGATCCCGTATAAGCAATGCGATAGTAAAGTGATTTGATCATGTAAAACTTGCAGTTCATTGTGATATCTAGGAACTATACGCCGCTTCATACGCCATATCATACTATCCCATATTTAAACCCAACCCAAGTCAGCCCAGACCCGTGAACCCAATACGCCAGTCATTCAGGTACTCATTACAGAAATTATAATCACCACAAGCTCCCTACTACCAAGCAGCAGCAGCATCGTGATCAAATCTTACTAGTTCCTTCCCAGCATCCTCGACATCCTTCTTCGCCTTCATGCGCATATAGAAGATAGGACAATCCTTACTACTACAAATAACTTCACAGTGCATACTACCCTGACATCGTTGACATTGAGTCCAAAGTCTGCCAAAGCGGACTTCAAGATCAGAGACCTTGTTGAGTGTTTTCTGATAGAGCTCACCGACGCGAGGCGCACAGTCTGAGCAGACAGCACCATCACTCTCTTCTTTCCCGACTAGTGGTTTCTTGCAGCCCATGCACGTCTGCGTTTTCTTTGTGAACTTCATAAGGCCTCCGATCGAAGGTGCTGCAACTGAGATGGCACGTGTGTGAGCTCCGGTGAGCAAGGACTTGGCCTTTGTCTCGCCAAGGATGGGCTCGAATATACGACCGAGAGGTTTGGCAAGCTGGTTGTCAAGGTAATACTTTGTGTCGATGGGGACATTGTTCTCGAGTACGAAGATTGGGTCTTCAGACCGTTCAAAATTCTTTGCGCCAGCTGAACCTTTGATGATAACGTAGGCGACACGATCACCAAGTGCTGGGGCAGACCCGGCATCTCGTTTCCTCATGCGTTCAGCTAACTCAACGTGGGCTTGTTTGGCGGCGTAATCAGCTTTGGCTAGGGCTTTGGTGATGACGAGCTTGGACATATCTATTTTGTTTTGAAGGAGATCGGAGATGGTATCTTTGACGTAACTAGGTTCTGTTAATCATTATCATGAAGTGGAAGGAGAATTGAAAATGAAAGATAAGACATACTCTTGAGCACCTTGCACATCCTGATCAATCAAGATCATTCGCAAGACAGTCTCGATGACATTCTGAACTAGCCGGCAATTATCTCGTCGCACCGTCTCGATACCTTTGGTATCCATCTTGTCATACTTTTCGGGATTCGTCCAGTATAGACCAGCATAACGTTTCTTGTTGATCAAAAGATATGGGAAGTAAACCTTCTCGAACTCCAGTTTGATAGGCTTAACAAACTTCGAAGACACATACTGTGCTGCTTCTTCCCCGAGCTTCATGGTCTCTGCCAAGTCTTTTGTGCCAAACTTCACCATGACTGAATCGGTATCACCGTAGATGACCTGCGCATCGTGAGTATAGCCATTCGCGATGCTATACTTGGCTTCCACCTCTCCTTTAGTTTTCTCAATCATTTGCCGTCCATAAGCAGTGGTACTACTAGCAATCTGAAGACATGGCAACTTCCCAACCGTCGCACCTGTCAAACCGTAAACACTGTTGGCGCTAATCTTCAAAGCCAGTTGCCGACCGTTCAACACAGCCTTTTTGAATGGATCAGTCTCGACAGCCAACTCCCGCTTTGCTTGTTTTCTTGCCGAAAGCAATTCCTCAAGAATCTGTGCTAAGAGTCCTTTCCGCTTTTTGACTGTACAAAACATATCACCAGTTGGGGTGACAATATAATCCTCGTCCTTTATGAGCTTGAGCTTCTCTACGGCGTTCTTGTTAAGAAGTGTAGTGTAACAAAGATTGTGAGCTTGGATAATACTAGGATACAAGGACGCGAAATCGAGAGTTGCGATAGGTACATCGTAATATCCTCTTGTCGGTTCGATAACTGTGGCACCTTCGTACTGTTCATCTGAACCGTCGGATTTGGAATTTGGAATCACAAGTTTTTGCTCAAGGGCTTTCCGGAAGAGTTGACTGACGAATTTCACTTGTTGACCACGAGATAATAGATAGTTGAAGGGAACCCCAGTAACTCTCGCCATTTCCGTGTAATTTTCGAGACAAGATAGCTTGTCCATTAGCCTCTGCGGAAGGTATGCATCTTTTAGACAGTAAACTGCCAGTCTTCGTCGAGACTCAGGTGTTCCGTTAAAAAGTTCAGTGATCATTGTGTGATGGACATCTTCTTTCTGTTCTCCAAGAAATTGAGCAGATACAGAGTTGAGAGTATAACTTCGCAGTTGGTGATCTCTCTGTACAAGTTGTAACAAGTCCAACTGTAGGCGGCCATTCGTGTTTGTAGCTTTTGTATCACGATTACCCATCTGCTTGCTAGAAAAATGGGTTTCCTTTGACGCCGAAACCATGTTGTTTAGGCGAGTCCATCGATCAAAGCCGTGGACTTTAAGGTGCTTCGCCCGATCAAGAAGGTATGGGAAATCAAAATTGCAAATATTGTAGCCAATAATAACATCCGGGTCGACTTTTTCCAGGAAGTTTCTCCACTCTATGAGCATCTTCTCTTCTCGTTCGTATTCGAAAATTTGTGTGTTGACAATCAGACTTGTAGTGTCCAGACAGAAAACATTTCGAACAAAGGGCTTCTTCTCTCCATAGCGTGTAACGACGTTGGCGATCTGAATGACGGGATCTTGATTTGCTTCAGGGAAAACTCCCTTTCGACCGGCGCACTCGATATCAAATGACAGGATTCTCAGCGGTGCCATCTTCGCCCATTCTCCTTCCGGCTTATGTGCGATTAAGTCTCGGTACCCTATCACAGCCTCAATCTGGCAATTCGATTGCTTCTCGTAATTTTCCAGCAGCTTGTACTTCTTCGATGGGGCTTCCACCCAGGACATGCCAGAAATCTGATTATGTTAATATGTATATTTAGATGGATAGAGCGTACGAACCTTGCAGTCAACCATGAACCGAAGAACGAATTCTATCTGGTCAAATGTCAAGATACCACCATCTCCAACACCCTTCCACATGCCCTTCCAGTTTGCATCACCTTTCTCTATCGCTGACCGCACTCTGTTGATGTACTTGGGGTCCGTGACTGTGATCTTTAAGTATGGACTCTGCTGGTTCCCCTGGAACCCGTAGAGATTTTCCCGAAGCACCATCTGTACGGAATGAATGGCGGGTTGGTGTTGAGCGACCTGGGCCTCCAAGAAGGTCTTGTATCCATCACAATCGCTTCTCAGAAACGAAACGGGTGCTGCAATATATAGATAATGGAGGAAGTCGGTGACATGCAGCATCACGGAATGCCCAGTCTACAGGTTGGATCGTTAGCACAAAGTCACCTGTGGTGCGCAACACCATCACAAACCTCTGTCACCCCGAACAGCTTCACAGTGGCTCCCTTGGTACCAGGCAGCGTCCCTTCCTCGGCCTCAATTGATTGAAAAGAAAGACTGTCCGTATCCGCATTGAAGTCATCCAAGCTCGGCCGCTCCCATTGTTGATCCTTCTCGGAATTGTTTCTCTTCAAACCCGCCATGTCCTGTGTCATCTTCTCCAGCACCTCCGATTCAAAGTGACTGGGCTGACTCGAGCCCACCTTTCCTTTGGGGCCATTCTGTGAGCTCTTGAAACGTGCGGCGGGCGATGAGAAAGGTTCGAGCTTCCTTTTTTTGGCCGACGCAGGAGAAGAGGGAATGTTGCGGCGGGTGCTGGTAGATTCTCCCAGAATGCGCTTCTGAGGTAGACGTGCAGTCGTCATGATGAAGACTAGTATCAGCTTCAGATGCTGTGTAGCTGATGTTGATGTTGAAGCGTGGAGATATGTTGCATTTGGGAGGTGGAGGGGACTCTGGATTGGATTTGACGCGTCTCAGAAGATGAAAAGATTTGGGGACGCGGCGACGCGATGATCTCATTTACGCGATTGATCACGTGGATATAACTAGCAATCAACCCTTTGTTTCCCCCTTTCCTTTAGCGAGTCGCACCTCGGACTTCTTAAGGTTCCTATACCTACCTACCTTAGCTTTGTCAACTTCTTCGACAACTCATTATCAACAACTTTATCTACCTCTATACTGACTTCAATAATGGGGTGCTGGATCTTAGTTGTGCTGGCTCTCATAGAATCACTGATAAAAGAAGAAGGCCTTCTCTTCCTCGCTAACGTCAGCATCAGCCTCAGCAAATGGAAACATAAGCCAATACTCAAGAGAGACAATAGCAGACTCTCAGTTCATAGGTATCTTCTACAGTGCAGCCAATCCGTATCTCTATTTCCAAGCCTGAATCACAAAAACCATCTATCGCCATCTACCAGCAGCTCATTCTCCCTACCACCGTATTCCAACCATCAGCTCTCATCCGTAGCACGGCCTGCCTGAATACGATGGCTCACAATCATCGCCATTTCTTCCCCTGTCAAATGATGACCCAAATCTTCCTCAAGTCTCCTGCGTATGTCTTCCTTTCCTTCCTCTTTCTTTTTATCGGCCATGTTTTCATAATATGGCTCTGGGTCGTCTTGCATGCTGTATCGTGCATATTCTGCCTCTACATCTTTCCAACCTCGCATTTCTTTGAGTGATTCTACCACACCTTTCATACGTCTTCCATCTATCCCCTGAACTAGCCGAAATCTGCGGCTTAAGTTACGGTAGAAGTGGCCTTGGGACGCCGTCAACGCCCTATCAGGAAAATAACTGCATGTATATGTTAGCAGATTAACTCCATCATTGGGCTACAATCTTAGTACTGACTCTGCAACCGAAGTCCAATTTGGGAGCATGCCCCAAGCCATCCCCAAAAGAAGGGTCTCTGAAACTGTCCATTCTTCGTCTTCGTCAGATGAGCAATTTGCAGCGTCAATTGAAGCGGCGATTGTGGTACAATTTGTACAGATTTTCTCAATCACTTTGCTGCTCACACAAAGCCATCTCCTTAGACATTCAGGTAAACTATTTTTTAATATGCCTGCGAATGCAGTTGCCACTTCAGAAGAATAGCTTTGTTGTGACCAGGAAATGGTAAGGCCGACTAGCTTTGGTACCCACACCACGGCTTTATCGGCACTCATATTTCTTAGGACAAGAAACCCTAGAAAGTGTACCTTAGCTTGACGTGTGTGGCTTTGTGTATCATACGTCCTTCCCTCGTATTCGATTTCAGTCTCTGCTCTCAGTTGGTTGGCAATTTCTTCGCCCAAGATCTCGTTAGCATATTGCGCTACGAATCCAACCATCTTTTTGTGCGCGATTCCATGCAATGAAGATATTTTGGGTTCTCTTGTGAGCCTGCGTAGCCTTCTAGGCCTGGGAATCCACAAGATACTGGAGCGAGATTCGGGATCCAACTTCTTCGTCGCAGGCATATCCAAACTTTCTTCAGAACCATCTCTCGACTGCGGCCCCGGTTCACCGTCTTTGGAGTCATTGTCTTCGAATTCATTATCTTCAACTTCATTGTCTATGCATTCATCGCCTTCGGGTTCATCATCTGCGGGTTCATCGTCTTCAGCGGAACTGTCCCCTGACAGCTGGTAGATTCCATCTTCATATTCATCATCCGAGACAACCGCACCTCGCCTAGTCTTCGTAATCTCTCCCTGATCTTCCTCACTCAATTCCTCAACCTCCAATTCTTCATCACTGCTAGAATTCTCGTCTCCTTCCACCTCTTCAGATGCAAATTTGGATGCAAATTCAACATGTCGAGTTTTCGTATTGGTCACCGAGCGTGGTGGTACTGGTAAAGCATTTCGATCCTGATTCTGAGTGTCGTTGTTGAGATCCGTAGTATTGGTTCCGGACTCAAGATTTGCGGAATAGCCTTCGGATTGTTTTTGAGTTTGTAATGAGGTTGTTTGTTGGTACTGCTTTTTGGAAGTGTGACTGTTGAAGTTGTTCTCTGTCACTTCCTTGACTTGATCGATCGATTCTCTTCTGGATGCTGACATGTCGTTGTTGTTTGGAGATTTGATCGTCGAACTCTTTTGGGCGGCAATTGTGAGACTTTTGAATGATCTTTTCTTGAGCGTTCTTCTGAATTTGGATATGAAGTGTGTGATTTGAAGTGTGATTTGAAGATTGTGAAAGTTGATGATAAGAAGAGGGTATTGGGAGGTGAGATGGGGGTCTAATATAGTGTTCTGCCACCGGGGGTATTAAAGAATGGATGCTAGGTAGGTTCGGGGTACTTCTGGCGGAATGATAAAAGAGTGGGGATTTGATAATGAACGACTGGTTCAAGGGCTTTACTTGGCTTTGGGAAAGCTATTGGATTTTTGAAAGAGATGCGAGTGTGGAATGTTCTTGCCTAGCTATTCCTTTCAATTATAGAAGGCCTCTATAAACGAATGTCAAGGAGGAAGATGTTATTCAGGATAGAGCTAGAAAGGGAGAAGGTCTTCCTGCTTTGAATCCTTTGATGACCTTTTATGTCTCTTTTACACGAGGTTGAGGTCTGGAGTTGAATCTATGAATTCGTACATTGTTCGATGACTTAGCAAGCTTCTACGGAATACGTTGTATTCAATTTCTTTAATTTCTGCCTTTATCTCGTTCATTCTTCCATTGAAATTGATATAAATCGTTTTTATTCAATATTGTAAGGCCCCAATACATTTTCGTAGGACGAAGTTCTTACAATTTCTATACTGTACTAATACTCAAAGAACATTAGTGTCACTAGTAAAACCTATAAAATTATGACTGAACGAGATAATATATGAAAAGAATTATAGGAGTAGCGTAAATTTTGATATTTAATTGGCCGCCTTGAACTTTTCGTTAATGTAATCTTGCATGTTGCTATCTAATATACAGCCTCAAGGGTAATTAAGGTCTCCTCTCTATTTGTATTTATTCAAGTACTCTTTCTTTGTAAAACAACTAGGCATTACATGTTTCTACGGTTGTTTCTTTCCCTTTACTAGAACCCATGATTTGAGATTCTACTTGAGTGTCGCTAGAATTGCTAGGTCGCTAAATTTGATGTGTCGCAACCCTGGCGCCGAAATTCTATCCAGTCACGTGGGTATCGCTAAATGCACACCTGGTCTACAACTCCACTCAACCTCATCTCCATGTTTTCCCCGTACATCCTTCTACACCCAAATGTCTTCTGATAATACAATTCCCAACTCCCATCATAACAAGAGACTCAAAACAGACCTTGTCTGCGATACTTGTCGCCGTCGAAAATCAAGATGCGATGGACGAAGGCCTTCCTGCACGCACTGTGAGACGTCGGGCATAGCTTGCAGCTACAGACCAACAACCACAAATTTTGAGGCGTAAGCACGTATCATGATGACGAATGAATTGTTAAATTAATGAAATCTAGAGATGCATCTGTTCTGACTCGTCTGGCACAAGCTGAAGCAAGGATCGGGCTCCTTGAAGAAAAATTGGACCACTCAGGGACATCTGGTGGCCAAGTCCAAAACCCTATTCAAATTGACATTAACGCTTCAAGGATCCCTGACTTTCATACTGCAGCAGGGCACAAAATACTTCAATATTGGCCCAGGCTTCGTGTGAAGATGACCATTCCGGACATAGAAATATTCACGTTTTTGAGAGTCACCGATCGTCAAGACATGCATTTGATGGACCCGACTATGGGCAATGCCTCACTAATGAGTGTGAGCTCTTAGCTATGATACATTCTATTGAGATGCTCTATGGTGATTTCTCTAGTCTACCTGTATCTTTTGTGGATTTGTTCAATATTTCACCACATTTCTCGGAAAATCATATTCTACGGCCTTTGTATGACGTACGGAATATTCAAGAAACCAAAATCAATCTACAGACGCGTTCAATTGAAGAACTGCTTGTGTACAGTCTTGCAGCTAGCATCACTTCCGGCATTCCTGGAAGCGGATCTAAGTTGGTGTCCGAGGCTTGCTTCAAGATTGCTCTACAGAATTTCTAGAAAGTCCATTCAGGGACGGATGAATATGTCATATCGTTAACATTATTTTACTCGCAGATGCTGCTTTATTTCTTTGCTCGTCCATTCCACGCGCTGGGCATGTTGCAGGCCATCGAGCCCGCTATTTCAAGACTTACAAAGAACAGAATAGGAGATGTGTGAGTTTTGCCAAGAGTTAATACAGAGGAGAACTAACATGCCACTAGATCTCTTGGTCAACAGAAAAGGGTTTTCAATAGGTTGTATTTCTTATTGGAAAGGTAAGGAATCAACAAGACTACGAAGATCATGAAATGCTAATCCTCGGGCAGTGATATATTGACAGAAGTAGATGGAGTGCCAGCAGCAAACGATTTATCAAGGGCCTCTGCAATTACCACTACTCAGAACAGTTGTTTTGTTCCACTCAAGTCCCTAAATCATCCCACAGCTTCTACGCTTGAGTACTTCATGCGGTGTGAGCTCTCTCTTCGTGTGTGCCTCAACAGGATACTCAGCACTCTTTACACTGTCAATGAAGCATACATTCATCCCCACGACGCTGGTCCTATCATTTCTGGGATTTCTCTGGAGCTAAATACCTGGTATCAGGCGTTACCTCTCCATATGCAATTCGCTCGCAATATCGCAAGCTTCAATCTTTCTTCAAGACCCGTACCAAAGAGACTTGTAAGTTTCGATGCATACAACTTCCAGACTCTACTAAGCATGTCTTGATAGCAAGAGATATCATTGCGATATTATGCCTATAACTTTATGCTCAGCCGCGTTGTTCTTTACTTTGTGGTCTATGAAGATATGGAACAGTTTGCTCGCACACCGGGTTCTGGACAGGGATTCGCACCCTGGGTGCTGGATTCTTGTCGAAATTGCATAGAAAATGCTGGCCTCGTCATCCTGTCGCAGCATGCAGATTTCTTATCTCACGAACCTAGTCCGTACAATAGTTGGTGCGAATTGCAATTACTTGTAGGCGCGTATGCCGTTTTGTTGCAAATCCAAACAGTACCTGCTCTGACCCCGATGTTTCGGGACCTTGGAGAGATAGACTATCTTCTAGATTCCGCGGAGCTGGTTCTATCCCGAGTACCTTTTGTTTCTCTTAGTACGGAGCGAACATTAGATATCTTGAGAAATATGCGCCACAACTTCACTTTGGGAACTCCGCAGGGGAGTGCAATAAGTCCCGAAAACACTTTGCTCTGAAGGATCAAAATGAACTGGGCGCCAAATTCTCCATGGTCGCATTGACGATATTTATTTCATTTGGCAAAGATCTCAATTCTAAGCTGCTGCAATAACCACAACCAAACCTCGACGGGTACGACGTTCAACCAGAATTCTCAGCTAACACCGGCAACTCTGCCAAATAAGACTCAAATTCATGCTAAATTATCTCTTCTTATGATACTCTGTTCTCCACAGTCGCATGTGCCACCTTCTCTTCTTCGATATCGGCAGACACTTCATTGTGGTCAAATCGGTGCTTCCTCCATTGACGGACTGGAATTTGTTCCTGAAAGAATAGCTCAATCTCGAGATTTGAGCGGCCAGTAGTCTCTCCAACGCAGAACCAGATATATGCGAGTGTAATACAAGTCGATCCTGTATACACGAATGCAAGCATTGGTCCAAGGTTCGCAGAGTAGTAGATATATGGCGAGGTAAATGAAATAACCCAGACGGTGAAAAAGAAACAGACAATTGCGCAAGACATTATCTTATTTCTGTTCCGTCCCGAAGACATCTCTCCAGCGATATTGAACGCCAATGAGCCGAGACCGAAGTTGAAAGCACAGATGACGACATACGAAAAGACAACGATCGTTGTACTAAAACCATTTGAAAGGACCTTGTACGTCCCGAGACTACCGATTACAAGAAATACACAGAACATCATGATTATTGTAACCAAAAGGTTGGTTCGTTTTGGAACTTTGTTCCCCAACAGAACGGATACGAATACAGCGACGACTTGCAAGACGTTTGTTATTAGGGAGATCGTAAAAGGTTGTTTTATGCCAATGCTCTGAGCGAAGACTACTCCGTATGAGTAGAAAAACTGAATTCCGTTAATCTGTTGTGCCACCATAGCCCCACAGGCGAAAATCAATTTACGTCGCTCGATCGGATCACGTAGGAGCGATGACCACGTTGATCCTTCTTCGTTCTCTCTTTCCGTTCTAACAGCTTCGTTCAAAGCTTCCAGGTCCTCAGCTGGGTCGTATTGAGGGGTACTTTTGTTTATTTTTCGAAGTGCTGCTTCCGCCCCTTCCGTCCGATCTTTTCGCATGTACCATGCCGGCGACTCTGCGACTCTGGCATGAAAGGAAGCGCGAGAATCATGCAGAGAGGGAGTAGAATAAGAAGGCCCATTGGAATTCGAAAGGAAGCTGTGGATCCGATAGCTTCCGTCCCTTGAGTGATACCAGAACCTACAAGCTGGGAACAAGATTGCATGAATTGAAACATCATCAACGCTGGACCTCGAATGGCTTGTGGTGCTACTTCTCCGATGTACAAGATGCAGGTAACGGTAAACTGCCCAATCCCAAGTCCGATCTACACTCAGAAACTTGGAGTCAATACATTTGTGCTAGATATATTGAGAATAACTTAAACATGATTTAGGAGCAATGAGAAATCGGCTCTAAAGGGCCGTTCTGCTCCGAGAAGTTGGGTACCTACTAGGATTCGACCAAAAACAATGAGTCCCTCGCTACCATTGTCGGCTAACTGGACAACTGCGCCAGCAATTATACAACCAGATGCGCAGAAGAATACCGCTTTTCTGCCGAAGTGGTCGTTGATAGGAGCAGCGAGAAGTGCACCCAGAAGTTCGCCAACATATATGATGGACGCTGTGAGGGAAAGGAAACTTGTCGTTAATGCAGTTTTCCCTGTTGCTGAGTCTGCAGTCGTTCCATAATCATCTATGAAGGCCCTCATCCCGAGGACTCCAGTATAGTATATCTGATCATACCCATAGCACAGTGCTCCGAGGGTCGAGATACCACAAAAGAAGATCCCCCACTTATTTTCTCGAAAATTGATGTTGAACATGATGGGCAGCGAATTCTAGAGAGAGTATTGCTGGTTTTAGAGATTTTCAGAGAATGATGCATGAAATTGGATGGTTTCTTGGTCCATTATATAGATTATCGGCGAGTTGACAAAGGTGTCAGTGTTCTTGTTGAACGTCTCCATCTGGGAGAGGGGGCGGAAAACAAGTACGGCCTTAGTGCGCCTCCCCAGTATCAAAAAGTGATTATCATCATCAGGTGAGTCCGGGGCCCCATGTGCAGTTTGCCCCAGGTTATTCTCATGAAGGTGCGCGTTGTCGTCAAAACTAGTTTAGATTTCTTTTGGGGAGTGCTCCTCGGAGACTCCCCCGATTACTTACCCCTATTTGGCCAAGAAAATTGCCGAGGACATCTCGATTGGACCCCATTTTGGAATCCTTTTCGCAAAAAAAACTCCGTAAACGACACACCTTGCAAGGTCTTGGTTGATTGGTACCAGTAGGTATAACCTTGGCGTCGGTAAGCTCCCCCGACGCATCTTAAGCACGCTCGAGGCTGGAATTGAGTGTCGGGGACCCCATCGACTTCTGCAAGGCTATGAAGTTTCTAACCTGAGCTGTACTTTACCACTCTCAGAATCGAATTTTTGTCCTCCGACTCTCACACCATTTTGGGGGTTTCTGTAACCTGTAAGGAATGAGCTATAATTTGCTCGTCGATCTGATTCTGATTCTACTGTTTAAATAAAAGTCATTTTACAATTTTACAATCATCAAACACCATGACAAAAGCGACTAATGCTCTAGAAGGGATCCAAAATGTAGGGACAATTCTGATTACAGACACTACTGATTTCGATCGTAAGTCCTAAATTCCCTAGAAAATGGTCGACTATATTAAAAGTATTAACAGGAAGACAGAAATTACAAGATTTAAACCATCTAAGGGGACAACAAATCCGTCCCTTTTATACCTCGTAGTACAGCATCCATCCTACTCTAAACTTCTTAAACGAACCATCCTATACATAAAATCGTTATAACTTGAATTAGAGAAAAGACTTAAGCTCGGCGCCGAATTCTTAGCCGTTCAATTCAGGATAGAAATTTATAAACTTACTAGTTATATTTTAATAGAAATAAATATTATATACTCTTTTAATATTTAAGAAACTATAACTATAGCTCTATAAGTAATCGGTCTCTATACTAATAAAGGTATCTCTAAAGAGAGTATATATATTAAATAAGTATAATATAAAAGGGAATTTAAGTAGCTTCTATTCTTATATATAAATATAGAATATTAGTTTTTACTAAGTAATTTCTAGTATAATATTAAAAACTACTAAGAATTAGTATAGTACTAGTTTTTACTAAGTAATTTATAGTATAATACTAAAAACTA
>PDUO01000080.1:87635-164239 GCA_003008705.1 Pezicula radicicola | reverse complement strand
TAATTAAATTTATAATAATTATATAGTTATTAGTAAAATATTACTAAGCCCCAACTAGTTAGCTAACTAGGTTATATAGATATAATATATAATAACTTATATTTATATAGATCTCTACTCTAGACTCTCTTTTCTTCCTTAAGTAATATAAAATATAAAACTAATAAACTATATATACTATATTTTATTAGGTTATAAGTCTAGCTAAGTACTTCTAGATATATAACTAAGTTTACCTCTTAAGACTACTATACTTAAATAGATATCTAAGATTACTTATAAGGAAAATAAATAAACTATTTTATCTTATTTATAACTATAGAAGGATATAAAGTTATAGAAAACTATTATATAAAAATCTAGATAGTTAGACTTAATTTAGATAACTAGGGGAATTTAGATAACTAGAGGAATTTAGATAATTAGAATAACTAAGTAAAAACTACTAAAATTTAAAAGATATAGATTTTATAATCTTATAATAACTAAAATTATATATTAACTATTATAATTCTAGTTATAAATCTATATAGATTATTAATTAAGATAGTATAGATATTAAATTTAATAGATATATTAAAGGAATAGTTCTCTAAGAATAAGAAAGATATAGACCTTAACTTTAGACTAGATAGATTCTCTTATTATATAAAAATACTCCTTATTACCTTATTTAAAGATTTTAAAGAATTAATAACTATCTTAGAGTATAAACTATTATTACTATAAGTCTTAATTATAAAGATAGAATTACTTATATTAGAAGAACCTCTATTACTTATAATACTAACCTTACTATTTAGACTTTATATATATAACCCTTTAATTATACTACTAATAATAAGTTAATTATTAGTTATAATATATATATCTAGTATTATCTTTCTAGATAATATAAATAATAAAAGTATAATTAAATTATAAAAATAAAAAAAGGAGTTATAACTTAAACTTAACTTTATCTTATTATATTAGAAGTTAAAATAATTATAAGTAGTAACCCTCTCTCCTAAGTCTTAGAACTTAATAAAACTAATTAATAAGAGTTTTACTAATAGATTATAGATATACTCTATTATAAAAACTACTATATTAAAAAGATAATTATATATAGGAAGAAGAAGCTAATATAATAGTTAGAAGTCTTAGGATAGATAGAATAGATAGATAAGGAAGGATATATCTATCTATAAATAACCTTAGTTAAAGGTAAATTAAATAAAGATTAGAAAGAAAGAGAGGAAGAGTAACTTAAGGTATAGGATAGAGTATATTAAATTATTAGAGGGAAGTATAACTATAATATATTTTACCTTATTAAAAATAAACCTAATAATATTATTAACCTACTAGATAAGCTAAAAAGTTATTTTAAACTAAAAGGATTTATAGTCTTTAATAATTTAACTAGAAAACTTATCTCTTTATACCTAGAAGACTATAAAGATATTATTAAATATAATAATTATTTTCTCTACCTTAATAATTATTATAGGCTAAGAATTAGACTACCTATAAGAGCTATAACTAGAGTAAAGGCCTAGGTATTTAATATATAATAGAGGGGTATTTACTTTTACTTTAGAAGATTAGAAGGTTATACTTAAGAAAGGGCTTAATAAGTACCTAAAGGGTTTATAAGGGGTTTCTACCCTATAATTAAAAAGGGGGAACTCCTCCTTTAGAAGAAGGTAAAGATTAGTAATTAAATATACTATATTATTAGATAGAGTATACTATCTATTATTTAGTCTATTATATTCTAATCTCTCTACCTCTAGGGAGATAGCTTATTATATATTTAGGAACTAAATAACTAAGTAAGAAGTAATAATATTATTATTAATATAAAGATTTATAGAACTAATAGAAGACTTATTAACCCTTTAAGGAATTAAAAGTATATTATAAGAGATATTACTAATAGGACCTATATTAGTATAAGGTATAACTTAAGGAGTTATAAAGTAAATACTTACTAATAAGTTAGAAGTAATTAATTAATAAATTTAAAAACTTAAAGAAGAAATTTAAGTTAAAGTATAATTATAAGAAGTTAATAAAGTAATTACTAGACTCTAAATATTAACCCTAAGATAGTTTATTATAATAAAGGAGTAATAATACCCCCCTAAGACCTAGGAGCTTCCTTAATATAAAGGAGTAAGTATTAAGGAAGTCTAGGGATTTTTCTATTAGATAGAACTAAAATAGTAAGAAGATAAGGATTAAACCTAGATTATTAATATTAAGAAAGTAACTTATTATATCTCTTATTTTAAGGAGATACTTATAAATATCTAGAAAAGATATAATAAGGTATAGATAAGAATAAATATAACCTAGTAAAATAATTTTATTAAGTTTATAAAAGACTTAATACTAGACCTAATAAATTAAGAGAAAATAGTATCTTTTAAATATAATATAGTAATATAGTTTAAGAATTAGAGTATCTAGAAATTTATTACTTATCTAGATAACCTAGAAGATAAGTTAAATATAATTAATAATAATTATAAGAGAAATATACTATTTACTAAGCTTAAATTAAAGATCTATAATTAAATTAACCTTTAGATAATATAACTAGAAATAAAGGAGGCCTTAATATTAATAGTTATCTATATTAAGAATTATTTTTAAATAGTTTAATAAGAATAATAGAATAATTAAAAGAAAAAGAAGGGATAACCTTATAACTATAATAATTAAAGAATAAGGAAGTAAAGCCCCTTACTAAAGTAAGAAAATAACTATTAAAGAAGTAATAGATTATAGATAAAGTTAAATAATATCCTACTATTATTATAATAATAAGATAATATTATATACTATAATTATAATAAACTAGGATATATTACTCTAAATTACCCTATAGTAACTTATTATAATTATAGAGAATAAGACTATAAAGTATAAAATTACCTTAAGCTAAAAATAAAGAAGTTAAGAAATAATAGTACTTAGTAGTAATTTTATTTATTACTATTAATAAGGATAAATAAAGAAAAATAAGAATAATAATTAAGGTAATCTTAAAAAAGGGAGTATTAGAAAAGAGAGTAAAAGTATTAATTAATTTAGGTACTAAAATAAATTATATCTAAAAGAAAACTATTAAAGAGATAGAACTTAATAGTTTTATTAAACTAGTTATATTATTATAAGCTGTAGATAAAAAACTAATCTACTCTTATAATAATAATAATATTAAAAAAAAAAAAAAGAAGTATATAAGAGTTTTATTATAAGTTTATTACTTATAACTTCTAGATAAAAGATATTAAAGTAATCTTAGACTATCTATAATTAGTAAGGATTAACTTTAATATTTTCTTTCTAATAATAGTATAGTAATATAAGATAGAACTATTTAAGATTAAAACTTTTATAATAAAATAATTTATAAAAATTATAAAAGAAGAAACTTATATCTTTTTAGTCTTATAGCTCTCTATAGGAAAGGTAATAAGGTCTTAACTTATAGATACTATAGTAAATATAATAATAAATATAATCCTTAAAGGGTTTAAAGGGTTTAAAGATATATTTAATAATAGTATAGTAGTAATACTCCCTAAATACTATTAGATAAAGTACTAAATAAACCTTAAACTAGGTAAAGAACTACTATAGAGACTAATTTATACCTTATTAGAAAGGGAATTAGAAGTATTATAAGAATATTTAGAGATTAATCTTATCTATCTATTCTACCTATCCTAAAACTTCTATCTATTATACTAGCTTCTTCTTCCTATATATAATTATCTTTTTAATATAGTAGTTTTTATAATAGAGTATATTTATAATCTATTAGTAAAACTCTTATTAATTAGTTTTATTAAGTTCTAAGACTTAGGAGAGAGGGTTACTACTTATAATTATTTTAACTTCTAATATAATAAGATAGAGTTAAGTTTGAGTTATAACTCCTTTTTCTATTTTTATAATTTAATTATAGTCTTATTATCTATATTATTTAAGAGAATAATATTAGATATATATACTATAACTAGTAATTAGCTTTATATTAATAGTTATATAATTAAGGAGTTATATATATAAAGCCTAAAAAGTAAGATTAGTATTATAAGTAATAGAGGTTCTTCTAATATAAGTAATTCTATCTTTATAATTAAGACTTATAGTAATAATAGTTTATACTCTAAGAGAGTTATTAATTCTTTAAAATCTTTAAGTAGGGTAATAAGGAGTATCTTTATATAATAAGGGAATCTATCTAATCTAAACTTAAGGTCTATATCCTTCTTATCCCTAGGAAACTATCCCTTTAATATACTTACTAGATCTAATACCTATACTATCTTAATTAGTAATATATATAGATCTATAATTAGAATTATAATAGTTAGTATCTAATTTTAATCATTATAAGATTATAAAACCTATACCTTCTAAATTTTAGTAGTTTTTTACTTAGTTATCCTAGTTATCTAAATTACCTTAACTATCTAGATTTCTATATAATAGTTTTCTATAACTTTATATCCTTCTATAGTTATAAGTAGGATAGAGTAGTTTATTTATTTATTCCTTATAAGTAATCTTAGATATCTATTAGGTATAATAGTCTTAAGAGGTAAACTTAGCTATATATTTAGAAGTACTTAGCTAGGCTTATAACCTAATAAAATATAGTATATATAACCTATTAGTTTTATATATTTTATATTACTTAAGGAAGAAATGAGAGTCTAGAGTAGAGATCTATATAAATATAAGTTATTATATATTATATCTATATAACCTAGTTAGCTAACTAGTTAGGGCTTGGTAATATTTCACCAAAATAGACCTATAAATAGATCTATTATAGACGTCGACACTAGTCTAGATGAACTAGATCCTGAATACATCTCTACCCCTAAGGAATTAAATATCGATTTACAGGACCTAAATATACTAAAGAGCCCTAAAGCTATAGAAGGCCTTAGCGAAGTCGGAAATTTCCCTTATAGACTAGCTTTAATAGCCTATTTAGTATCTTTAAATAGGGGGAATAATAATTTTAATAAGTTTTATAATATACTAGCTTAATATACTATATTAGAGTCTAAAAAAGAAGATTTAAATTATAAACTTAACCCTAATTAATAAGTTATATAAGATTATAACTCTATATATAAAATTATAATTAAAAAGTTATAGAATTTTATATTTAAAGATCCTAAGATATATAATAAAGCTATTAATAGCCCTTATAGTAAATATTAGACTAAGGCTATATATAATAAATATAACTCCCTAAATATATAATATACTTAGGAAGAGGTAGATAGTACTAAAATACCTAATTATAAACCACTAAAAACTAGATAGGTTTATAAAACTAGGGAACTACCTAATAACTATATAGAGTTTAAAGCTAGATTTATAGCTAAAGGATTCGAACAACTATATAGCCTAGACTATATAGATACCTTTACTAATATTATTAAATAAATAGCTTAGAAAATAATCTTTATACTAACTATATTATATAATTAGTATATATATAATTAGTATATATATAAAATAGATATAATTTCTACYTTTATATAAAGTAATATAGAYYTACCTATATACTTAAAAYAAGCCYTAGGATTTATTAARGATCCTAATATAGTACTTAAATTAAATAAGGTACTATATARCTTAAAGTAATTARCTAGACTATAGTTTTTAACTCTTATAGATATACTAGTTAATRAATTAGGCTTTAAATCCTTATTAGCCGAGAACTATTTATTTATAAAAGATAATATAATATTATATATCTTTATAGATAATATAGCTATTATAAGCCCTAGTATAAACTCTATTAGTAGCTTCTATAATACTATAGAGAAATACTTTAAAATTAAAAGACTAGGGCCTATAGTTAACTACTTAGGAATAGAAATAGARAGAACTAGTACTATACTAAAATTAAAATTAACTAAATATATATAAAAGATACTAGTGAAATTTAATTTACTAGAAAGTAGTATAGTTAGTACTCCTTTAGATCCTAAGGTTATATTAGAACCTAATAAAAGATAAGCCTCTAAAATAAAGATTAAATATTATTAAAGTATTATAGGCTCTTTATTATATTTAGCTTTAGCTACTAGGATAGATATAATAGCTAGTATTAGTAAATTATCTAGATTTCTATCTAATCCTAGTAAAATATATATAGAGTATATAAATAAGGTATTTAGATACCTAAAAGGCTCTATAGACTTAGGAATTACTTATTCTAATAATAAAGAAAATAGCTCTTTAATAGGCTATTATAATTCCAACTATATAGGTGATATAGCTACTAGAAAATCTACTAGTAGCTATATATTCTTTTTAGCTAGTAGCCCGATTTCTTAGAAATCTAAATTATAATCTATAATAGTATAAAGTACTATAGAAGCTAAATATATAGCTATTACTAGTACTATTAAGGAGATAGTCTATATAAAGTAAATTCTAATAGAATTARTAGCCGGGCCCACCTTCTACGGCGCTATCGCTTATAGTCGGTAAAAGCAAGTATCCTATTCAAGTAAGTGTCCTACGAAAAATCGACCTACCGAAACTACCGAAAACCACTAAAAACCACTATAATTACCTACTATAACATCTAATTATTATAATAAGTATATTATAAAATCAGACTATAATCGTATATTCAATAATACCCGCCAATAGGCTATTAACAACCTAGAAGAGTTACTAATTACAGCTACCTAAATATATTATATTAAGGAGTTAAGTATTGTATAAGTTGGTATTTTAATCGAAACAGAGGGTTAGGAACTCGAATAGCCTATATAATCGGTATAGAGGTAATAATAAGATCCTAAATAAGGTGTAGGAAGAGGTTGTTCGATAGTATTACTACGAGTAATAGGAGATTAGGCTTAGGGCTATACATCGAATAGTATATACTATAATCTATTATCTATTATAAGTTAGTAATCAATCTATATAGCCTAATATTAATCAAGTATTACCTACTAATAGAGCTCTCTCTACCTAGGTATAATCTCCTCTATACAATCCTCTAAGCTATAGTTAGTTTATAGACTAGCTTAAAGCCAACCCTATACTCTATATAATTAAGACGAAACCGATTATATATATAAGACTTGAATTATATATAGAGGAAGATCTAAAGGCCTAGTTTAAGCTATATATATAAATACTTATTAATTATAAGATTCGTTCTAGTAAGAATATATTAAATTATAATAAGTCTAGAGCTTAAATTAAATACCCTATTAGAGAGTATATTATTGTACTAATTAAAATTAAGGAGTTATATACCTTAAGCCTAGAGAACTATAAATCTCTTACTATAATTAAAACTATTTATACTAATAGTAGAGAGCCTATACTACCTTTCTTAATTATACTAGGGAAGAAGATAATAGAGAACTAGATTAGTAATAAGCTTATTAGACTAGAAAGGATAGTAAGTAATCCTATAGGGTATATAAACAACGAAATTACTATTGATTTCTTATACTATTTAATTAAATATATATATACAGGCCTAGAAAAGCCTTAGAAGCTATTATTACTTAATAGGTATAAATCTTACTATATAGATAATTTTAAGCTATTAGCTATAGAGTACTATATTAAGCTATTTTATTTCCTATCTTACCTTACCTATATACTCTAGCTACTTAACATTAGTATATTTTAGCTATAGAAGTACTACTATAATATAGTAATTTAGAATATACTCTAAAGCCTTAATTTCAAGTATATAATTACCTTATTCTTTTAAGATTTAATATCTATTTAAGTATAAACTATAAAGTACTATACTATTATTAATTTATTTAAAGACTCTAGAATATAACTACTAAGTATAAAGGCCGGGCTAAAGAAGATAAGGTTATATTAGAAGAGGAAGTATTTAATTAATAAATTAGAAGAAGATCTTAAATTACTAGCTCTACTACTAACCTACCTATTAGAGATATAGGATATTACTACTATAGTATAAGTACTTAGTGATAGAGACCTTATATAGTTCTCTGATCTATCTATTATTCTATTTTATACTATAATAAGATTAGTTAATACCTAGCTTTAAAAGGTAACCCTTATAACTATTTAATATACCTCCCTATAAGAAAAGCTCTAATCTAACTATAAGTATAAAACTATATTACAATAGAGTATCTATAAGGGAGGGCCCTCTATAACTATTAATAAACTCTAGGTATATATAAAAGAGAGGGATAGTAATAAGCTTAATAAGAAGCTTCGGAAGGTAAAGAAGAAACTTACCTAAGCTATTTAGAAGGTATAGAAAGAACTAGTAATAAAAGGGATATAAACTAGAAAGGATAAGAGAGCTAGAAGTCAATAAATATTTAAATATTTAAGTTAAGACTTACTAATAGATCCTATTAATCTTATACCAATTCAAGAGCCCGATAAACACCTAACCTAATATAAGAAGCTATATACTACAGAAGAGTTCTACCCTAAATTAGTCTAATATATTCGAGAGCTCGAAGCCTAAATAAATAGTTAAACCTATTCGAATAAAGAAGAAGAAGATATTATTATTAGACTTAGGCTATCCTAGTAAAAGGAAGAGGTTAGAGATTATAAGGATTTAAGCCTACTACTAAGTAATTATATAGATTCATTAGATGTTAAATCTAATACTAGTTTATTAGATTTAATTTAGAGAAATACCGATTTTATTAAATTATAAAATAGTAATTATTTTAGTACTTATTTTTATATAGTAGCTATATACAAAATCAAGGTATTTCTGAAATTACAATTTTTCGCAGGACACTTACTTGAATAGGACACTTGCTTTTACCGACTACAAGCGATAGCGCCGTAGAAGGTGGGCCCGGCTATTAGGCTATTTTAAGTAGACTAAATTACCTCTATATATAGATAATAATAGTACCTTATTACTAGTTAATAACCCTGCTTTTCATGAAAGAACTAAATATATAGTAGTTAAATACTACTATAGTAGAGACCTAGTAGAAAAAGGAATTATAGACCTATTATATATTCCTTCTAAAGAGTAAAAGGTAGATAGTCTAACTAAGCTATTAAATAGAGTTAAGTTTATATACTTCCTAACTCTAATAGACTTTAATTAGTACTATTATTTATTATATATTTATATATTTATATATAGTATTAAAGCTCTTTATCTCTTAGTTTATTATAATACTTATTAAGAGGGCGTATTATATTATATAATATAATTATATACTACTATAAATACCCTGTAGCTATAGTAACCCTTAGTAGTTACTAAAGCCCTATCAGGTTACAGGCTATAAGTATAGGGTGGATTAGGGTAGGTAGGTAGGTAGAATAGGCACAGCCTAAAGCACACTATAAATATAGGGTAGTAGGAGGTGCGTCGAACAGAGTTTAGACAAGTAAGTAGGCAATAATAATATATAGAACTAAAGACTTAAATTCGAAGTTATCTATCTACTAAGAAAGAGAGGCTATCTATATACAAAAAGGCTAGTCGTAAAGACTACTATATTTAGTATAGACTAGTTCGTATAAACTACTAAGTTAGGAAAGCTTTACTTTACTTATAAAACACTAATAAAATAAAACAATATAAAACAAAACAAAACATATATTATAAGCGCATAGTCGTATAGACTACTGTAATAGGTAGTTCGTACGAATTGCCTTATTTAGTCTACTTAATTAGACCTCGCTATTCCTGCTTAAACAAGTAGTCTTTCCTTATGAACTAAAAACTAGTTTATAACTAGAAAACTACTAGTTTAGTTTTCTCCTTCCCTATCCGTTCGATTCGGCTAGTTTAGTGTCTTATATATACTATTCCTAATAAGGAAGTATATAATACAGAAACTAAGGTCACGTGACTAATATAGCCGGAGTTATACACGAAAGTAGTAAATATTATTACAGGGCTTTAGCGACCACTAAAGATCACTATAGCTACAGGGTAATTATAGTGCGTAATTATATTATATAATACAACAAGCCCTATAACTATATTTACTACTTTCGTATATAACTCCGGCTATATTAGTTATATAACCTTAGTTTCTGTATTATATATTTCCTTATTAGGAATAGTGTATATAGGACACTAAACTACCTGAATTAAATGGATAGGGAAGGAGAAAACTAAACTAGTAGTTTTTTAGTTATAAACTAGTTTTTAGTTTAGGAAGATTAAGTAGGATTAGTGAGGTCTAATTAAGTAGACTAAATAAGGTAATTCGTACGAACTACCTATTAGGGTAGTTTATAYAACTATATACTTATAATATATATTTTATTTTATTTTATATTATATTATTTTACTAGTATTTTATAAGTAAAGTAAAGCTTCCCTAACTTAGTAGTTTATATAACTTAGTCTATACTAAATATAGTAGTCTTTACGACTAGCCTTTTATTTATAGATAGCCTGTCTTTCCTATTAGATAGATATCTTTGAATTTAAGTCTTTAGTTCTATATATTATTACTTCCTACTTACCTATTTTAAACTCTATTCGACGCTCCTCCTACTCTATATTTATATCGTACTTTAGGCTGTACCTACCCTACCTACCTACCTACCCTATTTCAACCTATACTTATAACCTATAACCTAATAATATTAGTATCTAAATACTTATTAATTTATATATCTATTAATTAGTATTAGTTTAACCTAATATAGAACCTAATCTAATAGTAATAAGTAAACTAGTATAATTACTTAGTATATAGTATTATAGTAAGATTAGTTTAATTCTTCTAATATTAGATAGAAATAGTATTCTAATTATATAGTATTTAGAACTAGTAAATTAAACTTAAGTAGACTAGTCTTATAGAGTAGTCTATCTAAGTATAGAACCTTATTAGCCTAGTATTAGACTAGTATACTTATATAATCTATATATAATATAAGAAATTAATGTTTTAATAATACTTTATATAATTATATAATATATCTTTTATCTTTTATAATATTTTTTATTTTTTATTTTTTATTAGTAAAGTAAAGTTTTTCTAACTTAGTAGTTTATATAACTTAGTTTATACTAAATATAATAATCTTTATAACTAGTCTTTTATATATAAATAGTCTTTCTTTCCTTAGTAGATAAATAAACTTTAAATTTAAGTCTTTAAGTTCCTTATACTATTATCTTTAATCTATCTATTATTACTTTATTTAATACTCCTTCTACCTTATATTTATAGTATACCTTAGATTATACCTACCTTATTTACTCTACCTATTTTACCTTATATTTATAGCCTATAATCTAATATAACTATAGGTACTTTAGTCTAGATCTAGTAATATATAAGGTATAGACCTCTATAACTAGTGTATATTATCTAATAAAGTAAAGCCTAAGACTATAAAAATAGAGCTTATTATTATTATTATTCCTTTTAATATCTTATATAAGTTAAAGACTATAGTAGAATAGTTAATAATAAGGTTCCCCCCCCCCCTCTCTAACTAAGCTATAGTAAATATAAGTTAATAAGGTTAATATATACTAAGGGATATTATAAGTTAAGTCTAAAATTAAAATTAAATAAAAAGGTACTATATAATAGATATATATCCTCTTATTTCTTTCCTTTCTACTCTTTCTCCTTATTATTATTAAAGGTATTTAATTCTTCTTTTATTTTATCTATATTATTAACTTATATCCTAGCTTTATATTATAATCTAGTTCTAATTTTTTTTTAAAAGTCTAAGGTAATCTTTATCCCTAGGGTTATATATAAGAGGAAAGGAAGGATAATCTTATTTTCCTTTAAGGACTTTTTAATTTCCTTCCTTTAGTCTTTAAGTTTTTTATAACTTAGTAAGAGATATTTAAATAATTCCTTCTAGTTATATATATATAATAGTAAGTTTAATTTTTAAATACTATAGAGGTATATTTTAAAATATCTATATTTAAATTTTAGTTTAAAGAGTATATAAGTTAGTTCTCTCTTAGTTTCTAAGGGTATTTTAATTTTAAACCTTATCTTTTATATAAATTTCCTACTATATAAATTTAAGTTCTTATAAAGATTCTTTATATATTCTTAGAGTATAATATTTTATTCTAAAGCTTAGATTTATTTAACCTTAAAGCTAAGGATAATAAAACTGATTTTCTTAGAATCTAAGAGCTTTACAACTTTTTACTTAACTAGAGTATTTACTTATTTATTTCCTTTTATACTAGTATATCTAAGGACCTAGTCTAGAGATATTTTTATCTTTATTTTATTTATAGCTTTTATTACCTTTATTACTCTAATCTAATAAGATTATCCTATATTATTTAAACAGGTCTTAAGTTTATAAAGACTTATTTAATTATTTAAGAAGATTCTAAATATATTCTCTAAGATATAATCTTACTTATAAGTTTAATTACTCTTATAATCCCTTTTAGTTCTTTATTATAAATAAGTTAGTTTTTTCTTAGGTTCTAAGTAGTTTAAAGAGTAGTTTTATAACTTCTTTAGCTTAGATCCTTACTAATTAGACTTACTCTTATACTAGTTCTACTAGGGATTAAGAAAGTATTAGTATATATTATTACTATCTTAGTTCCTACTAGTTCTCTTATTCTAAGGTTATATTAGATAGCTTCTTCTTCCTTTATAGCTATAGAGATGTTTACTTAAAAGGGAAATAGAGCCTATAAGCGAGTCGGTTACAGGCTTTATGCCCTGTAGCTTCTAGAAGTAGGGTCTACAGGGCATTATAGGGCGTGCCCTATATTCTTATGACTTTTGGTCGGAACTTCCGTAATTGCAAATCAAACGATGGTCTCTACAGACGAGACCTTGGCTCCTGTGGCGTTGAACTGGCAGCTGAAGGCTGTCGAATATCCAACAAAACCAACATGGACCACAATTATCAATAATCATCGCATCAAGCCTGGAATCTAGGAAAATGAGAGAGACGCAATTAGTGGGAAATTTATCTACATCAATAATAACGGACACACAGACCAGATGCTGCAGTTTGGAGGTAGTGGTGACTTCATGCCTGTTTCAAGACATATCTGCCTCAAGTCCCATGTGGTCCCGGTCCTCGGAACGGTGCGCGTAGTCCCAACGGTCGCGCTCCCCTGCAAGAAGTATACTGACTTACAAATCTCTCCCACGCCAGTGTCAGTTTCCACAACAACCATGCTTCACACGAACAAGATTTCGACACTCTGGGCATCCGGGGGTTGGTGATTGGTTGGTATGCGTTTGGATGAATAATGCGCAGCGTGTATCCTCAAGGCCTGCGCGCCGGTTGGTTGCGTACTCCCCTGAATTTTAAAAAACAGGTAGGCCTAAGATGGATCTCGCCTGGAAGTAGAGTACTGAGGAGAGCAGAGGAGGATAGAGCGATGCAAATGGCTATTCTAGGTAGCTGGGCGGTAGGTATACCTTGTAAGGCACCTTGTTTAACTTTTATGATGTACGATCGAGTGTTGCAGAAGCCATGATGAAGCTAGACGTACAGAGGGAGTACACTACGAAGGTCACCATAGGAATCGGTTACAGGCTGGTTAATGCCCCGGAAATAAAAGTTTAGCGATAGGCTATAGGCTGCGCTCACTTATTTCCGGGGAACAGAAGCCTGAAGCACAGCCCTACAAAACAACCTTTACAGGCTGCTTAAGAGTCCTCGTTGCCTAGCTACAGCATATGAATTAGCGAATACGGAACACCATACGATAATTCCCATGACTTTTTGCCGTGACCTTCGTACAGAAGGAGGAGATAGGCATACGACGTACCTTCCGTACAAAGGTGCCAGGACTAATGTTTTGCACACCGCTTTGATAGGGGTACGCTAATATGCCCTGGAAAAGTCCCTGTAGCACAATTCTGCTGGGCCGAAAAGAAGGCGGTGTGCAAAACATTAGCCCTGGCACATGAGATACAGGAGGCCAGCCCCAATACGGAGTAGCGCCGGTCCGTTCTTGCGAACCCAGCAACCCCCGTCGCTTAAATTAATTAAGACCGTTTTTTATTTGCTCATTGTTTATTTAACCGACCTAATCCAACCTTTCTCTCTACCCCTCTCCGGGTAACCTCCGCCTATAATTTATATCCCGATGTTTGCTTTGCTTCTAGAATTCCAAAAAAAGCTTCTCGTCCGCAATAGTTTGCAGTGGCCGACACTAATGAGAGATTGACCAGTACTGTCAGGACATCAAGCATGCACTTTCTGTTATCTATCAATCGCACCTCTGTGTCGGCATGTTGCTATATGCAAGATATGATAGACCGCAATTTCCTAGCTTAATAACTCGTTATAAGTCCTTAGCCTCTTCTCCTTCTCTCCTCCACGAGCATAGTAGTGGTAGAAAGACTTTACAATCCTTTCTTTCTTGCCTCTCTTCCTGTCCCTGACCCACTGTTCCTCTCACGGTAAAACGTGCTGCTTAAATCCTCCGCTAGTACAATAAGGATGCCTGTTTCAAGTCCCAGCAAGTGGCTTGCTACCTCTGCTGCTCTCCTACTTTTGTTCACTCCTGCATCGGCTCAGACCGAGAACGCAACGATAGTTGTCAATGGCACCACAGTCGGTAGGTTCCCCGGAAAGTGGAATTAAGTAATAATATTGAATTCCTCCGATCAACAGTCGCAACGCCCTTCACTGTAGCTCCAGCCGTCGCATTGGTCTTAGACACGCCGTCGGATTCTGGCACGTCCCTTTTCGCTGCGGAAACATTTCAGCTGACAGACGACGTTATTACAAATTTGACAGATATCCAACTCGATAATGCTACGCTCTTTGCCTTTGACGACATTACAGCAACTGATAACATAGTGGAGAAACGATCTGGCACCTGCAAAGTCTTCCCTGGCGACGTCGCATGGCCCTCAACGACAGCTTGGTGGCTCTTCGACTTACTTCTTGATGGTCGGCTCATCACCACAGTTCCCAGCGCAGCAAGCTGTTATAATGGATGGCCCCAGGAAACGAGTCTAACGGAGTGTGCTTACGTGACTGATGAATGGACAAATTCAACTTTCCAGTAAGTGTTAACCAAGCAATCTGTCGCTCTTCTATCGCTCACCAATATACAGTATGAAGGATCCAACCTCGATAATGTGGCCATTATATCAAGGTGAACTTCCCCAACCCCGCCTCCAAAAATTCCTTGAGGAACGCCGCCCGAGCTCTACTGACCAGTAAAAGGCCGAACTTGCATGCCAACGACCGACCCAACATCTTCCTGTACCTTGGGCGGTTATCCCTCGTTTGCTGTAAATGTTTCGAAGGTTGCACATATCCAGCTCGCCGTCAACTTCGCTAGAAATGCCAATATTCGTCTCGTCGTTAAAAACACTGGTCATGATTTCAATGGGAAATCTGGTGGTGCTGGAGCCCTTTCCATCGTAAGAATAACTGGCTCTTTGCTATCTCACCCCCTATCTCATATATGAACCATCACATCTATTTCATTTACTCTAAATGATTCTGAATTACGGCTAGTACATTTTCTTCATTTACTCTTGGAACTTTCTGCGTTACGGGATTTCTGATACCTCAATTATCTAGTGGACTCACCACCTGAAGGAGATTACATATATTGCTAAGTACAGCTCCAGCACTTACATAGGTCCGGCTGTCAAAATGGGTGCTGGAGTCCAAGCCTTCGAAATATATGCGGCAGCCAAGAAAGGTGGTTTTACAGTGGTTGGAGGAGAAGGAAGAACCGTTGGCGTTGCTGGTGGGTACCTGGCTGGTGGTGGGCATTCACCTCTGTCCAGTATATATGGCATGGCTGCCGACCATGTGAGAGTCCCGATCATTCTTGTGGCTAATGTATGGGATTAACGACAGTTTGCAGGTCCTCGCTTTCGAGGTTGTCACCCCAGACGGCAGATTTGTGACCGCCACCGAAGCGGTGAACAGCGACTTGTTCTGGGCCCTCAGGTAAGTCCAAGGTTCTCAGAGTATATTTATTTCCTAGGTTGAATTTACTCATTGCTCCCGATTCATCTTTGAGCTATTTCCGATATATAGAATAAGTAAACTAACTCCGAGTCTCTGACTATAGTGGTGGCGGTGGTGGTAAGTCAATCCATTCAATTTGACCCTTTCGGGGTAGAGCTGACCAATGAAAGGAACCTTTGGAGTTGTTTCATCTGTTGTAGTAAAAGTATATCCAATCATTCCGGTTACCACGATGACCTTCTCATTCAGCACCAGCAGCACCGTGTCATCTGCGGCTTTCTGGTCTGGAATTAGGTCCTATTTTGACTACTTCATCACATACACGGATGCCGGGGTATACGCTTACTTTTCTGTATTCCCCACCGGAAATGATAGCTACTTGTTCTCAATGGCCCCCTGGTTTGCACCAAACATGACTGTTGCTCAGACTGAAGCTTTAGTTGCACCCTGGATTTCTAGACTCAGTACGCTAGGAATCACCGTCACACCAGTCATAAACCATTACGACAACTTCTATGACGCTTGGTGGGCTGTAAGCAAATTCATTCCTTGACTTCCCACCTTTGACGGAAGAAATATACTTTCCTATATTCTACTCAAAGCTTGCTAGGAGGCCAGAAACTGATATCCTAAACTTTCAGGTCTTTCCATTGGAGACTGTAGGCGCTACAGGCATAAAAACGGCTTCCAGATTATTTCCAAAGACTAATTGGGACAATACAACTTCACTCAACGCCACTTTCAATGCTATAAAGTTTACTGTTGAGGATGGCGGCTCGTTGTTGGCTTTCAATATCGCTGCGGCACCTAAATCTGGCTACCCTTCCAATGCTGTCAATCCTGCATGGCGGGAAACATGTCTGCATGCCATTCTTGGCACTATTTTCGACGGCAATGCTAACGACACAACTATTGCTGCTGCGTCGGACAATGTGACTAATAATTGGATGCAGCAGTGGCGCGATGTCTCGCCGAATGCAGGAGCTTATATGAGGTGCGTATTTTATGTCTTCACCCTCCAGTCAAGGCACTGCTGCTCCTAAAGAATGCCTTAAGGCGCTCGAAACTCCCAAAAAGAAATAATACTAATACCGAAGTCCTCAATAGCGAAGCAGATATCAGTGAACCAAAGTTTCAACAGGGTATGCATACGAGAGATGTCCAGCCTGAAGCATGTTGCTGACTCCAGGGCAGCGTTCTACGGCACCAACTATGCACGTCTCTACGCCATTAAACAGAAATACGACCCGAGGAGTGTTTTCTTCGCGCAGACAGCTGTTGGATCAGAGGAATGGTTTATTACTGGACAAATTACGGGTCTTCCGACTCAGAATGGACGATTGTGCCGGGTCTAAGTTTGAGCGTGACAATATGTTAGTTATTTAACTGTCAGCTTGGCTAATTCAACTAATGTAAAAAAAAACAGCCCAAAAAACCCTACAGTATAATATTTCTCTAAGCGTGATAACCCCTCAGCTTTTGATCAAGTGAAACTATCCCTAGAAAGAGGCTTATGCTGATTTCGAACTGAGGTACTCTTGGAGCTGAAGTCCCAAGAACCTTTCAAATCTGAAAGTTGCGGACCATCACGACAGATCTAGAGACGGGAATCAATTAGGCATCACAAAGCGTTCTGAGTACCTACAGTGGGCTTATTATTGTTATCTATATTGTAAAGGCATTAGCTGTGTGCATGAAGCAAGCTGCAAACTCGAGGAGCAGGTAGGTGTTGCATATGCGGTAGTGCTTGAAAGTGTTGTTGTCTAGCTTGAGGCCAGTTCGCATTCGCCCGTCAGTATTAATGCGCTAGACCCTTTTAGATTCGTGAGAGCTGGCCATACAAAGGTAGCCGCAACCGCACCTCTTTTAACAATTACTGCCAATTCCAATACCACGTCGCATTCTCAAAAGAACACCTCGGTAGCTTTGGAAGAACTATATCTGGCGACATCCTTTGTGCTCGCTATCGATCTACACCCTTTGCGACAGAATCTCGTACCCGCTCTGGCTACTGAATTGTAGGCTAGCCACCATGGACCACGAAGCATTGAAGGTAGACCTCACCTAGCTTTCTTGTGGCACAGGCTGAATGAAGGCTGATCTGGGCATATAGGAGAGGTGGAGTGATGTCGAGGACCGGGATGGCCTGCGACTCAGTTGGAATGTCTTCCCAAGCTCTCGAATGGTATACTGGGCAACCCTTGGTTCTTTTAAGCGTTGAATATCTACTAAACTCGCCGCAGGAAGCTTCACGGCTTGTCGTCCCAATCGGCGCACTATACACACCACTCAAGGAAAAACCAGACACTCCTCTACTGCATTTCGAACCTGTGGCCTGTAAAGTACCATGCAGATCAGTATTGAACCCTTTTTGGTAAGTTGCTACGGCTAGCCCAGGCGACCGACTAGATGCTAATTAGAGTATAGCCAGGTCGATGTTCGTGCTCGCCTTTGGATTTGTCCATTTTGTTTATCACGGAATCCACTTCCCCCTCATTACAAGGACATTACCGCCAGTGCCATTCCTCCCGAGCTACACCCCCAGAACACTACGATTGAATACCGACTTGCTCGACCGGCCTCAAGCCCTCCGATCTTCCTATATGTCGTAGATACATGTCAAGAAGAGGATAGCCTGTCTGCATTGAAGGAATCTTTGGTGATGAGCTTGAGTCTATTGCCTGAAAACGCCCTCGTTGGACTAGTAACATTTGGAACCATGGTATGACTTCTCTATAGGAATGGACCTACTCGTAGATTGATAGATTTTAGGCACATGTCCACGAAATCGGGTATACGGAATGCCCAAAGTCATATGTATTCAGAGGAAGTAAAGACTATTCCGCGAAGCAGGTCCAGGAGATGCTCGGTTTGCTCCCCACTGGAATTCGACCCGGCATGCCACAGCAACAACCTGGCCGCCCAGTGATGCCCATGGGACCAGCAGCTCGATTCTTGTTGCCTGTGCAACAATGTGAATTTCAACTCACAAAGGCATTGGAGCAATTGCAGAAGGATCCGTGGCCGGTCGCCAGTGACAGGAGAAATTTGAGATGTACTGGAGTTGCACTGAGTGTTGCTGTAGGACTTCTGGAATCTTCCTTCCAGAATACTGGCGGACGAATAATGCTCTTCGCTGGTGGACCTGCTACGGAAGGGCCCGGTTTGGTTGTTGGTCCAGAATTGAGGGAGCCTATCCGATCGCACCATGACATTGACCGGGACAATATCAAATACTACAAAAAGGCCCTGAAGGTATGTTTGAATGGATGTAGATCCTCTTATTTTGACTAATGGCTATGTAGTTCTATGACAACCTTGCCAAGAGAACAGCTCACAATGGTCACATTATTGATATATTCGCTGGATGCTTGGATCAAGTCGGACTTCTGGAAATGAAGGGACTTTCTAATTCCACTGGAGGCCACATGATTCTTACGGATAGCTTCACATCATCTATGTTCAAGCAGTCTTTCGTTAGGGTTTTTGAGAAGGATGGAGACGACAATTTGCTCATGGGATTCAATGCCTCACTGGAGGTTTTAACTACTAAGGAACTGAAAGTTACCGGGTTAATTGGACATGCAGTCTCGATGAACAAGAAATCTACGTCTGTTGGCGAGACGGAGTGCGGAATTGGTAACACATGCTCCTGGAAGATGTGTGGCATTGATCCCAATGCTAGTTACGGAATCTACTTCGAAATTGCTAGCCAGGGTGGTCCTCCGCAGCATCAGCAAACACCCCAGAAGGGTATGATGCAGTTCCTTACCTACTATCAACACTCCTCTGGCCAATTCCATCTCCGCGTGACGACGGTGTCACGAGATCTTAGTGGACCAGCTGGAGACCCAGCGATTGCGCAGTCTTTTGATCAAGAAGCTGCAGCTGTCCTCATGTCAAGAATTGCCGTATTTAAGGCCGAAGTTGATGACGGCCCTGATGTTTTACGATGGGTCGATCGAATGCTGATCCGACTCTGCTCGAGATTCGCTGACTACCGAAAAGATGATCCTTCATCGTTCAGACTGGAGAAAAACTTCACGCTATATCCTCAGTTCATGTTCCACCTGCGAAGAAGTCAGTTCTTGCAAGTTTTCAATAACTCTCCAGATGAGACGGCGTTTTACAGACATGTTCTCAACCACGAGGATGTGAGCAACTCGTTGATTATGATTCAGCCTACTCTGGATTCTTACACATTTGACCAAGATGGAAGTCAACCTGTCTTGTTAGACTCAACCTCTATTCAACCCACTCATATCCTCCTCCTCGACACATTCTTCCACATCCTCATCTTCCATGGAGAGACCGTAGCCCAATGGCGAAAAGCTGGATACCAAGATCAGGAAGGGTACGAGAATTTTGCCGCTCTGCTCGAGCAGCCGAAGGAAGATGCTAGGGTATGTAATACTCTGGAAAAACTTAGAATTTTTGCTAATTTGAAGTAGGATCTCATTACGGACAGATTCCCTCTACCACGTTTCATTGTTTGTGACGCAGGCGGTTCGCAAGCACGTTTCTTACTTTCTAAGCTGAACCCATCTACCACACATACGACGGGTGCATATGGAGGTGTAGGCGCCCAGACCGCACAAACTATTTTCACAGATGACGTTTCTCTACAGACCTTCATGGACCATCTGATGAAGTAAGTCCCTTGTTTCCAAATTTATTGTGAGCAAAGCTAATATATTGGCTGCAATAGACTAGCTGTAAGTGGGACGAACTGAGTGAGGGGTTTGCTGGAGCCGTAACTGGAAGGCATATAACGCTCCTAATGGAAAGGGCGTGGAGCTACAAAGCACTGTGCACCACGTACTAAAGGCCATGCTTTAGATGATAATCCAATCTTGAAATCTGTAGAAGTACAAGCATAGGGTCCCTAGGAAGTCCTGAAGGGGTACAAGTTCGGAAATGTAAGGATACTGAGTGGCTGCTTCTTAGCTCGATCGTTGCCGTGTGAAGTAATGCCTGAAGTACCTCCGTACCTACCTAGGTAGGTAAGTAGGAAGCTACGCCTTGCTCTGTCAGCCAGTGGCGCTCAACACAGCCGCGTTGAAACGTGATTACTGGGTAGATTTTGCTAAACTGTGGGTGTAATTTCGCGGGTAGTGTAGCGTTTTTACTTAATGCGACAAGTACGGAGTCCACAGTCGTATAACAAATGAAGGTGAAAGTAAAGGCTATGTGCGGTAACTACTTATTTATCTCTCATTGGATGTGAGGTGAATCTGCTAGCTATCCACCGTTGGTAAGTCCGCTGAGGCTAGAGTTTTGCATCTTCAGCCTTGCTTAGATAAGCAAGATCGCTAAACGACTAGCCCGCGCACAGTGGAAAATTAACCTGGGGATTTTGAATTTCGCAGGATTGAATCGAACATATCTCAACGCCAACAGAAAAGGTCGACTGAACCCACAGACACCATGCGTAAGTTCTCTAGATAATATAGAGATTGCGAGAGCAGGACTGATGATATTAAATAGCTCCAAAGATCGACCCCAATGAGATCAAGGTGATGTGAGTTCCGAATCCAATCTTCCCCGCGATATACTTCTTCGAACCACCGAGATAGAATCGCATTGAAGATCTTTTACTGACAGTATAAATGCAGCCACCTTAGGGCTACTGGTGGTGAAGTTGGTGCTTCGTCCGCGCTCGCTCCCAAGATTGGTCCTCTTGGATTATCACCAAAGAAGGTCGGAGAAGATATTGCAAAGGCCACTGGCGACTGGGTTCGTACACTCTGAAATTGGAAGGTAGAAGCGGAAGAAGATCTCTGACGGGAATGCGCATGCAGAAAGGTCTCCGAGTCACAGTCAAACTCACCATCCAAAATCGACAAGCCGCCGTTTCCGTTGTCCCATCCGCCTCTTCGCTTGTTATCAGAGCTCTCAAGGAGCCACCTCGCGACCGTAAGAAGGAAAAGAACATCAAGCACAGCAAGTCCGTTACGCTGGATGAGATCATTGAGATTGCCCGGACAATGCGGTTCAAGTCTCTCTCCAAGGAGTTGAAGGGCGGTGTCAAGGAGATTCTCGGAACTGCGTTCAGCGTTGGGTGCCAGGTTGATGGAAGAAGTCCAAAGGATGTCAGTGACGATATTGAGAGCGGGGAGATTGAGAGTGAGTTTGTTCGATTAGCCTTACTGGATGACTTCTCATACTGACTGATATTTAGTTCCGGAAGAGTAAAGGCTCGATTTTCTTCTTTCTTTGCATTGTACCTGGGGCTCCATACATCACAATAAGCTGTGCTAGCAATGGAATTGAAAATACCAAATACAACTCTTTCACACGCATACACGCAGTGTTCGGCAGCGACCCATCGTTTTGGACGTCCATACTCCATGACTGTTAAAACAGATGGCCTTTGCCTCGTTTGCCCTTCTGCATTTGGGCGAACCTCTGGTATTGGCCTGTTTTAACAGCAGCGAAGAGAGTGAAATTCGAACGGCTACCATAATGTGTCTTGTACTCGGGCTTGGAGCTGGTAATCCGTCTTTCTGGACAAAGCGTGAATTATCTACCATTGTCAGTCATAACACTCAATCATAACAGCAAACGAGTTCCCTGAAAATTCACTGCCATTCGCGAAATCCTCATTCTTGAAAATGAATTCATTGGGAGAATTAATACAGTAGGTTCCAGCCTCGTAGACGAATGCGTTGTTGAACATGTAGTGTGAAGATCTACAGTTACAAGGCAGGCAGCTAAGTCCAAAATAACCCAAGATGAGCGACGCGGAGACTAAAGTAGGCCCCCCTTAAGCCCAAGCTGCAGCCTCTTGGCAGCCTTCCTCCCAACCTCTGGTACAGTGATGATTTTCCATTATCGCTTTTGAACTCGTTATTTTCAAACTTTCAAAGGATTCTTGCCCACTCGTCGTTGATCATTACCTACCTACCTATTCTGTTGTAGACAAATTAAAAATTGCGTGGAACATCCATTTGCTGACATGGGCTGATGTCGAGAACTCAACAATACGAGACAGCCAGCCGCTGAGTGATCTGCGATTTGATTTGTTTAACGCTCTTTGCCTTGCCGCTCGAAGACAGTGAGTACCGTACCACATCAACCCTCACAGCAACCCTCGCAGCCCAGCCACGATACCATTTATCATGAATCACCAGGCGCATTCCTGCTGTGCTTCTGCTTTCCTATAGACAGTTCTGCGACGGCCTGCCACGCACGACAACAACCCCTCAACCTCGGGAGCTTAGAGCTGCGAGCGCAGTACATTTTTCGACTACCCGCCCTTCGCCCTTCGCCCCAAGGCTCCACCGCTCGCAGAGCTACATTCTCGGTCCTAATCCTCTTCAAACGCTTGATCACTTTGAGAGGGAAAAGAATTCGCCTGCGACCTCGAGACTGGTTTTGTGAGCAGCGATGATCAACAGGGCAGACGTTCCCCTCCTTTGTGCAGGCATCGGCACACCTTCGAATAATTAATGATTACGACCAGCTTTTTTCATGTCCCTGTTTTTGCAATAGATACCCATTTGCCTTTTTGGAACAGCGGCTTCAGGCCCTGCAAATATGATTCCGCAGGTTGTTCATCAACCCCTCCCGTCATTCGAACATCCCCAAAACATAATCCGGCAAGGCCGACTTGCGCCTCTTCCCTATCGAGCCTCTCGAGACCCAAACACTTCGACCATCCAGACTTCTCCACACCGCGCATACCGTATCGAAAATAACCAGCCTCAACGGCCGAGCTCCATTAGCAGCTTTGGGCTTGTAGGCCAAGGTGCTGGGGGGCAGTACAACGATCCCTCAGAGCATATGCTACGTAGGAAGACGCCGAACGGCACTCTTGCAGCAGGATATAACGGCGAGGGTAGGGCTGCTCTGAAGCATGTTGTGCTCCCATTGTCTGGAGCTTTATCGGCTCAGAATCGGCCAAATTTTGGTCAGATGCCAGGTGCACCTTATCAATCGCAACAGAGGTCCAGCGACTTGGATTGGAGTTACCAGCAAAAGAGCCCGTTTTCAGCGGCTAGGATACCTGGCGCTGACATGCACATGAACAGTTCAGAGTCGGCTAGTTGGACATATCTACCTTCTCTAGCAACTGATTCCCAGGCCTTATTTGATCACGTACCGATGAATCAAGCCCCTGCCTACTACCCGTATAATGGTATGCAAATCCCAACCGTCCTGCAACCGGCATGGCAGCCTTCGCCAGGACCTACTGCGTCTAATGATGGCGGCCTCTATGGCCCTTATTGGCCTGATGGGAGATACGTGCCATACAGACCTGCAGCCTTTAGAGACCAAGGACATTACCATCCAGGCCACCAACACGGTCCAAACGGAGGTCTTCAGCATAATGTTGGCCAAGTAGAGATGCTGCCACAGTATCGGCACTCAATATATGATAATGATTCAGCGCAGCATAAATTATCAGCATCTTTTCCCATAAGCAACGGGCCTACGATCCTTGATGGTGGTTTCCAGACGGCGCAACAAGCCGTACATAACCCGATTTCAATCTATTCATCAGGCTCAGACGGCTCACGTACACCAACAGCTCAGTCAGTAAACAGGGCTAGAAACCCCCAGTTCAAGGAGAAGACCCTGTCTTGGGCACACAGCATTTACGTTGATCTTTTGGCATATCTTCATCAGACTAAAAAGGAGAACCGGCAAGCAAAACCATCTCATGGGTTTAAGCCATACTCAAAAAACAGCATCTATCCAAAGCCACCGAGACAACCTTCTTCAAATTTTGAGACCTCGGAATGGCGAGGATCTGGCCGCCGTTCAGATATCCATGTAGCAGAATCTTATCACGATTCAAGTACCTATCCGAGCCACAGAGATACAAATTCGAGACTTAATTTATCTATGGCTAGGTCGATTGGCAGCTTTGGCGAGTGGCATGGTGTTGGAGGTTTTATGGATAATAATCCCACAAAGTTTTCCGGTCAGGATCTTCACCACTATGTATCACCATTTCCATCTTCAAGCTCTTCAAGCGTTTCCCCCTTTAGTAAGGCTAAAGAGGCCCTTGAAATTCTCACGACACTTTGTGAGCAGAGTGGCTGGTGTTGGATAGACGGGATGTTACTAGGCGGATGTCTGGCTTATGGGCTAGAGGAATATCTCAAGGCTCTTGACTGGTACTCTAGAATCCTTACCATTGATTCAAAGTAAGCCTCCCCCAAGATAGTTCTGTAGTAATGGAATTAATCGAAATCTTACCAGACACGTTGAAGCCATTTCGAATCTTGCGGCAACACTCCTATGTCTTAATCGGCGCGAGGAGGCTGAACATCACTGGCTGCAGTCTGTCAAGCTACGACCTAGTTACTTCGAAGCTGTAGAACACCTTATTGGTCTACTTTGTGGAGATCACCGTGGCAATGAAGCCGTCAACATTATAGAGTTTGTCGAACGTTCTCTCCGGGTTTCAAAAAGAGAAGACGATGTCCACGATTACGTTAGTGAGACTTCAAGCAACACCGATCGCGAGTCCTGTGGATCGTTAGGCACAAAGTCAGAAAACATCGCTTTGGACTATGATGACGATATGGGGTTTGAGTCTCAGCTGGGCCGTGATTTTGAGGATAATTCTTCACAACCAGGGTTTGGTTCCAGTGGCTTCTCGATTCCGGGATCTGACAACGGACGCATACTGGCTCTTGTTCATGCCAAAGGGAATATGTTGTATGCCCTAGGAGACGTCAGTGGAGCTGCAAAAGCTTTCGAAGACGCAGTATTAATCAGCGCAGGCACCCGCCTAAATAGAATACAAGGGCTCATTCGGAAGATTATCGATGTTGTGTCTCTTGACGGCTATACAACGCTGAGAACGGACTTCAGATCTCCGTTACCAACACCGAGTTCAGCGCCATTGCTTCTACCCCCAGATAAAGCCCTACAGACTGCCAGATTAGTCTTCGCGAAGAACGGTGAACTCCCTGGGCTTCGTCATGTCGCGGAAGGTGTTGCGCGACGAGCTGCTATTGCTACCACTAGCAACTCTCTTCTGTCTCTCGCAAAGATTTTTCAAGATGCCATGTCAAACACAAGCTCATCACAAAGAGTGTCCACCATGCCGACTGGTGTTGGAGATATCTTAGCACTGTATTATCTTTCACTGTCCTTGCAACCTAGCCCATCAACTGCAAATAACGTCGGGATTCTTTTGGCTAGCGTTCAACAGCCAGTCTCTCCTCGTCCTCTTTTACAACGAGAAAGTGCTGCTCTCCCGGCTATACCTGGAGTTGTGCCAGGAAGTGGTGTGGCGTTGGCACTTGCGTACTACAATTACGGTCTCAACCTCGATTCAAGACATGCACACCTCTATACGAACCTAGGGAGTTTGCTGAAGGATATCGGTCAGCTTACTGCTGCAATCAAGATGTATGAACAAGCTGTTGCTTGTGATAGTACATTCGATATTGCTCTTGCCAATCTAGCAAATGCAGTCAAAGATCAGGGCCGAACCAGTGATGCAATTGAATACTACAGACGTGCTGTAGCATCAAGTCCTGACTTTGCAGAAGCCGTTTGTGGGCTCGCGAATGCTCTTAACTCTGTTTGCGATTGGGCTGGACGGGGAGGCGTGATTCTTGACGGGGGCAAACGTGACAAATGGCACGTTGATGAGGTTGGTATGATTGCTGAAGCTAGGTCTACAGGCGGTGGTGGTGGGTGGATGAAGCGCGTAGTGGACATCGTTGAGAGACAGCTGAAAGATGGCTCGAACTGGGGCCGTGGAGTTCTCCGGGACCAAGCCGCGCTTTCCCAAATACTCCAGCAATTGGAGGCTGCGGATAGCGGGGGCCGATGGCCAGCAGAGAAAAGAGCTAATATGCATATTACACTCAGCGCGTGGGCTGGACAGCGGTGGGAAGGGGCGCGGGTGACAAGACTGATAGAACGGGCAATTAAGAGGGCTATGTATCGGTGGTATCACGATAAGCACATCAAGAAGACGGTCCTGCCTCCGTCTTGCTACCCTCGGCCGCAGTTCCCAGGCGCTCTTTCTGTCCCTTCAGCACCGACAGTCCTGCCTTTCCACACATTCACATGTCCTCTCTCGGCTAAGGACATTAGGATGATATCTCAGCGTAATGCTCTCCGGATTTCTTGCTCTACACTGAGATCATCGTGGATGCAAGGATCCGTCTTTCCGCCGCCGTCTCCGCCAGCTCCACATCTTAATATTGGTTACGTCTCATCGGACTTCAACAACCATCCACTCGCGCATCTGTAAGTCAGACAGAATTTAATTTTAAGTCTAAATTGTTTGCTAACTGGCTCAGAATGCAATCCGTTTTTGGATTGCACCATCCTTCTCGAGCAAAGGCCTTCTGCTATGCCTTGACAGCCAGTGATCACTCAATCCACCGGCAACAGATCGAGCGAGAAGCTCCAGTCTTTCGCGATGTAAGTGATTGGCCTTCGGACCGACTTGTCCAGCAAATTGTGCAAGATGGTATTCACATTTTGGTGAACTTAAATGGATACACCAGGGGCGCTCGGAATGAGGTATTTGCAGCTCGCCCGGCACCTATCCAGATGTCATTTATGGGATTTGCTGGTACATTAGGTGCTGAATGGTGTGACTATATCCTGGCAGACGAAACTGCAATCCCACCAGAGACTCTTCGACCATGGCGGAGGAACCTTGATCTCGATGATCAGTTACGAGATGAGCAGTCCTTCGGAGAGGAGGATTGGGTATACTCGGAAAATATCATTTTTTGTCGGGAAACCTTTTTCTGCTGTGATCATGCTCAGTCAGAACCCCGCGAAAATCAAATGTCGTGGGAGGATGAACAAGCTCGAAGGTGGCAGATGCGGAAGGAAATCTTTCCCAGTCTATCTGACGATGCTATCATTCTTGGAAACTTCAACCAGTTGTATAAGGTTAGTCGTTTGTGCCTGTTATTACCATCCTCTGTCTCCTTGCTGTCGATTACCAAGTGCTCACCATATAATAGATTGAACCCACAACATTCCGCACCTGGTTACGAATTTTGGACAAAGTCCCTAAGGCCATCTTGTGGCTGCTACGCTTCCCGGACTTGGGTGAAAGTAACTTGAAACGGACTGCACAGGATTGGGCTGGAGAGAGTGTTGCCTCGCGCATTTGGTTCACGGACGTCGCTCCGAAACACCAGCACATTTCTCGAGCTCGTGTCTGCGACCTTTTCTTAGATACTCCCGAGTGTAATGCACATACTACAGCTGCCGATATCCTCTGGTCTAGCACACCGCTTCTTACTCTACCCCGTTATAAATACAAGATGTGTTCTCGTATGGCGGCGTCGATTCTCAAGGGTGCTTTGCCGCGTGGGGAAGAAGGGCGCCTGGCAGCATCAGAATTGATTGCTAATGATGACCAGCAGTACGAGGACTTTGCCATCAAGCTTGCCAATGGGTTTTCATACAGGGCACATCCCTCGGGTCGCGGAGAAGGAGTCGGTCGCTTGGGGGAGCTCCGAAAGCTGTTGTATGACAGCAGGTGGACTTGTGCACTCTTCGATACCAAGCGTTGGGTATCCGATTTGGAATCAGCGTATGACGAAGCATGGCGACGGTGGGTTAATAATGAAGGGGGTGACATATACCTGTAAATGGACGGGTCGCACAATGTGTGTGTGATATTAGACGACGGGTAAGGATAATGATATGTTACTTGAAGCATACAGCGAGGGAGTTTTCTTGGGGGCACATTGGAGGATTTTGGCAAACACGGAAAACAGGTTTTCTAATAGAGAGATGGGATGTGGCACATGTCATGGTGTTAGGGTAGATCGTATCTTTTCTGTCAAAGTATACCCATTGTCGTTGGATATAATTACAGACATTTCAATGGAAGTGTAGAGAGGGAATAAAGCAGCTACTTGCTATCTATCCATGGAGAGATCATGCCACCTGCCTGATTAACTAAGAAGCTTTTGACGACCACTTAAAGACCCGACCACTGGCATTGAATGCTTGTGGAGGAGGCCCTCCTCCTAAGATAGACAACACGAAAGGAAAAATGAAGCGTAGGCATTAAAAATAGACCGAAAGCAAATAGTAATGGCAAGAGTGATTGATGGATGCGTATTCGAGTGCCTGTGTTGCCATAAGTACCGTCTCCTACGTGCCTATTGGGGAAGCATAGTACACTGCAGTCCCACACCGACAAAAGCTGTGCACACACCACAAACCAGGCCACAGGATCTTCGGCAAGCATCGTGCGGGAGTCCGATAAACGAGACAATCACCAAGACCAGTCAGTGGTGCAGCCAAGATCTTGATCGGCGAGTCAGAGACCCGGAATTTTCTTATTGTGATATCACAAATCAATCAATCAAATTATTTCATATCATACCGTCCGTCCTATCTATTATTCCTGGTGAGAAGGTAGATACTTGGAATTATTGGACCCCAAAGGAACCCGGTTTCAGGTCGTTCGATCAGACAAAAAAAAGTCGTGGACGCAGCAATATATGGGAATTTAAGCTTTGTGCAGTGCAGTACCGTAGTACTTAAAGTAGTATATTAATAAGTGAACCTTGTAAGAAGGAGAGAAGGAGAAAGGATCGAGCAAGATCAATGATTGATTGGCGGTCAGAAACCTGAAGTCGGAAAAGCAAACTCTGTCTACCACACCATTTCATCACATCCGTTACTCATTCGTTCTGTTTGGAGTGGTCCAAAAAAGAAGAAGGGGAAAAAAAGAACGAAAGAACGAAAAAAAAAGAAAAGGCGGTAGGGAAAAAGGGTAATGCGAACTTCGGGTTCGATCTTCTCCAGATTTTGCCATACCCACCAGCATGGTTCGCTGTCTTTAGGGGGGCGGAGGAAGGGTTCGAGGCAGGCTCGAGTGAGCGACACGTCGCACTGCACACACGGTACACCGTCCCAACGAGCGCCCTGAAGCTTTTTGTTGATCGATGGTTTTTGGGAATCGTAGATTAGGTAGCCAGTCGGGTGTTGCGTTGGGGAACTTTGGGCTTGCATCTCAGATGTTTAGGGCAGGAAGGACGACGGTGGAAGATACCGTCCAGTATGGTGACACCGATCTGGGCCCCCATGCAACGGCGTTGGCATCCCATCTTTTGAGCCATCTTTGGGGTTTCCGCTTTGCCTTGCGAAATCGCACTCAGTACATGTCGCAGTAATCACTATACGGAGTACGGTAGCATCACAGTCCAGCAGTTCACTCGCTACTCGTGCTGGGGGCACTCAACGACCAACCAACATATCACTGATCGTCGTCCATCGTTTGTTAGTGGTAATGGCTTTGTTGGCATCATACTTTAGGCTTATATAGGCTTCTCGGGAGTGACAGCGAATCCTCTAAGCTTGAGTCGGTTAAGCCCTTTTGGCCCTCACAATCTACAGGGAATTGGGGTCTTGGTAGTTGGATAACTTTTCTCCACCACTTGAAGCACTGGGACTTTTCTCGTGGTTCTAGGCCTACAGCGATTTTCTAAGCTGGTAGTGTAGGTTTGGCATTGTAGCAAATTTGGAAGCCGTCTTCTAGACATACTTGTCAAAGAAGCATCCTTAGAGTACTCTGACACAGTAGCGAGGGTCTAGACTTCTTCCCCTTGGAAATAGCGAATGTGGAAATGTTCAGCGTTCAGGAAAATTGCTCTGCTTCTTGAGCAGATAACATAATGCTTTATATTTCTTAAATTATTGTAAGCTCCTGTATATACGTTGTCGGTACTATACGGACATGGTGTGATTGGGTATCTAGCTGAAAATACATGGTATTAAGGACTATTGCCCAAGATCATAAGACATAAAAGACGTTGCACATAACGATGCCTCCCATATTCGAAACATGTTCCTCCAAAGCCCAGGAGAGTCGACAGCGGGTTGATTGTGATAAAGAAAAAAAATATTCCCATTTTCTAAAGTCTCAGGAGCCACATTTTATCTCCTTAACCGAGCAAAGATGAAAGGTGCATCCTCGAATCTCGTGCAGAGGGCTGCTCCGTGCGGTGCATCTGTAGAGGTGGCAACTGCACGGGAGTCGGTGGAGCAGTCAAGATTTGCGGGCGAGTATCCGCATGGTAATACTCTCCTGGAGAAGGAGTGCCACTATGCCGGTGCTCCGCTGGTCGGTATAGTGGCGCGGAAAGTGTACTCAAGCCATGCACCTTCGAATCGCCATGGAATCGAGCTGAAAAGGCCTGAGCTTGGTAATCAGCATCAGACTGAAATTGATTCGGTCTGAACTGTAAAGCTGGGAGAGAAGGTCGGCGGTAACCGGAGAATGAATTGAGCGGAGGTAGCTCGATGGTGGGCGATGGTGCTGCCCGAGGTGAAGTCGTATATGTTGAGCCCGAATCCGAAACTAGAGAGGGAGCTCCGTCCACTGATTCGGCCCTCGAAATTTCTGAGACTGACGGCGATGGAAGCGGAGCATCCATGGTGAATCGTGAAGTGGCATATGAGGCCGAGGAGATGGTAAGCGGTCGGTTGGCTGGGCGTGCAAAGGAGAGTGACTGTTCTCGTTCATCGAAGGCCGTAGATTGTCCGTGAGATGAAGGTCTTCGTCGCAGCACGAGACGCCGCCTGCGATTCATGCTGCCGTTCCACCAGTTCTTTACGGCATTGTCACTTCGGCCGTGGAGCCTTCGTGCGATTTCTGCCCATCGCTTGCCCATCTCTCCAACCAAACGTTCAATCATCAACCCTTCCTCGGGGCTGATGGGCTCGTGGTTTAAAGATGGTTTCAAGTTTTGGTGATATCGTTCCCTACACTGCTTGGGTGATCGTGAGCCGATCAACTGTGCAATTCGAACCCAGTTCAGGGCACCTTGAGTGTGAACAAGCTGAACTAAATAGGCATCTTCGTTCTGGGACCAAGGCCCCCGGCGATGAGAAGTCATGATAATAACGGTATGCGTATTTGTGTGTGCGTGTGTGTGTGTGGAAGAGTGGTGGTTTGTAGAGGTTGGTATAGGAGGGAAAAGACACAGAGAGGTCAAGTGCAACGGCGGCCGCTGGGTGAGGGAGAGGAGATATAAACTAGGCAAGGCACCTGCACGCCCCTCAACTCGGACCAGGAAGTGGGCACCACGTAAAGGCCCGACGATATGAGGCTTTCACAGCTGCAGGGCGTGTGATTTGCAGTGGAAACCGGTAGTCTAGTTAGGAGGCACGGGATAGTAGTGCCGCAACTAGAGGGTAAACACAACGGAAGTGCCTAGACGCCGTCTGGAAAGCAGTTATAGGCCTTTTCTTGGGAAATGCTAGAGTAGCGTCGGTGAGATGCGGTGACAGTTGGAGATGGTGCTAAAAAGACGACGGCGTCTTATCTTGGTGAGACAGTGGATGCTAGAACGACGATGGTGCGGGGGAAGAGGGATCTTAAGACACAGACTGCAGATCGAGTCCTGACTGGACTTGAGTGGGCAGAGGAGCGAGGCTGGTTCGGATACTGCAGTGCAGTGTTGAGTATTTGCAATGGGGATACGTGGATTAGATGATGGGTGTTGATGGTGATAATCTAGGATGTAGGTCTGATGGCTAATAGTGGAAGCTGCAGCCCTTCCAATTCTGCTTGGGCGGCGGAGATTTGGAGTAGTAGTAGTGGTGAGGAGGAGGTGGTGGTGTACGCTACGGACGGGTTGTAGGTGATGTGGATGTGGATCTTGTGATGATGGACAGTGTCGGAGTTGCGTAGTGTAGTGTGGTGTAGTGTCGTGTCGTCGAATAGAAAGTAGGTGGTGGTGGTGGTCTTGTAGTTGGATGTTGATGTTGACGTTTGAGTTGTTGTCGTTGATGGACGAAGGAAGATCCTCTTGATGCAGGACTGTATGGACAGTAAGTAGGTCGGTACGGGATCGATGCTGCTACTTGCTTGCTACTCGCTACTTGATCTTCGAAATTCTCGACTCGATGCCTGGGCTGACGGGGCTTTTTGATGTCGATGTATGGAGATGGGACTGGAGTGGTGGATGTTGTGATAGTCTGGGATCGGGCTGGGTATTATTGGTGGTGAGGTGAGGTGGTGGGGTGCGAGGGAGCCTTTTTTCCTTCTGCGGCTGCGGCCAGCGCGCGCTCTCACAACTAACTCCACCAGCACGACCAGCTACAGAGTACCAAGCATGCTACATACAGATCCAGTATGGACCGGGGGGGAGGGGGTCCCATCAATCTTGAAGAGACTCTCGGGAGGGGGATGAGCGACGGGGTTCAGGGGCACACAAAGCCTCTTTTTCTTGTCGCCTGTCGCTGTCGCTCCTCATCCTAGCTAGCAAGAGACCAAGACGGACAGCGAGACACACACACAGCCCAGAGAGAGAGAGTGTGTGTGTGTGAGAAAGAGGGAAAGAGAGAGGGAGAGAAGGCAGGCAGGGTACAAGGGTCGAGGGGGACAAAAAGTGGAGCACTAAACCCGTACACAGAACCGTGCTGCACCAGTCGAAGTACCTACTACTACTGGAGAGAGGGAGCGACGGACTAACCAACCCCAGTACTGTACAGGACAGTAGTGCAACGATACGATGCAGGCACACACCTGGGTTGGGAGAGGAGAAGCGGGGACGACCGCACTACAGCAGCAGAGCCAGGCGCTACAGACGCTACAGTACCGTCTGGCAGTCCAAGCGGGTGCTAGTGCCGCCACCCTAAGTTCGGAACTAGCTGTCTTGCACAGATGCGGTGCTCGACTTACCAGGCTTGCCAGGGCCCTTACCAGGCTTGTCGTCGAGTCTGTTGGTGATCGTCGCGCGGGTGGCTTCAGGTGAAATCCAGTCAGCTGGGAAAAAGCGTTTCCATCGCTAGCCCTGCCCTGCCCCCCCCCATGTCCCCTGGGTCCTTGCACCCTGTACCCTGCCTGAACTGATCCCCTGCCCCCGTCTTTCGCTGCATGCCATGTTCCCAGCAACGCCCGTCCGAGGTCTATCCCGGTTGTAGACGAGCATGAGCTGTGCGGCCGGTGGTCATCATCATGTGCGACACTGGCAACGACAGACTACTCGCAGAAGAAGCAAGCAGGCCCGTTGGTCAGAGTTGCATCGTCGGGCACCTCGGGTTCTCTTTCTCCTCTCTTCTTGTCACATTCAATAATCCCGTGTCCCCTAATATCATCATCACTATCATCTTCTACTTTCCCGGTTTTCTTCTCCATACCTGCGATTGATGCCATGGCCATACACATCCGATCTACAATACCAAATTAAAGGAAATAAGGGTTCGCATTAAGGCTCTCGGGGAGCCTCTGCTTGCCTGCACCTCGAATAATTGCATGCGTCGAGGTAGATGAGCATGCAGTCTCGCCAGGCTAAACACGAATTGGGGTCGAATTGACGAAATTGACGAAACGGCAGGGGTGGCCCATAGCTGAGAGAGCCTGAGATCCAGGCCAGTTAAATTGCCCTTCGACTATCTCCGCAATGAGAATGAATGAATATGAATCTTTTTTCAAGGCAAACCAAGTGTCAAAAATAAATATTGATTTGGGGCTGCTTTGTGGTACAGCCTCTGATTAATCCTCGGTCGTGGTAAAGTTGTAATTGATGCGCAATGCCAACGGTGTTGGATCAAAAAGGTCAAGGAGAAAGTCGTACAGTACAGGGCATCGCATGCCAGGATCAGTTACTTGAGGGGTGGAAACTACAGCATTTGAACGAGCTGGAGTACCTGATCGTGGCGTGGAGTGTTCGTCTTTGCTGGTACTCTAGCGACCGAAAGAACTGGATGTTTCACACCAACGCGCTGTTTGCATTGGGCTTGCGACAGCACCAGATGATTTACCACGAACCAGACAGCTGTCCCAAAGAGTTGTGCTGGTGATGCTGCCGCCGCTTTTTCTGCTTCTCCTTCTTCGTGGACTAGCCCTTCCTTCTCCGTGCCATTGGCAATCCGCATCTGGCGCGTCATTATTTTCAAATGATTTCACGCCGTCGTAGTAACTTCCGCACTGGACTGCTGTGCGACTGGGAGATCCATTTAAGGTGCCGCCGCGCGCGGAGAACGTTGAGATGGCCCGGATTACTGGGACGGGGTCAGGGTCGGGCAAGGAGGTAAAGAGGGCAACGAGAATACAAGACTCCAGCTGCTGGGTACCGTACCTTGTGCTTGTGCTTGTGCTTGTGCTTGTGTGCAATACGGTACTACTAATCATTCGGTACCTTGTTTTCCTCCCGTACCATGCGCAAACTCTAAGTACGACACGGGCGAAATACAAATACTCTGCAGATACATGCCTTTCTGGATTTGGAGGACAATAATAATCCATCCTATGCTGACTATTTTTGAATATTCGAATTCGAGCAGTCGCTGCGCTGTTTGTTTATTATTGCTTAACTTGAATTCTTTACGATCTACAACCCTCTAGCCCAGACAATGCCCATCAACCCAAACCCACTGCTTCCTCTACTACTTAGCTGCAACCGTCAAAAAGAAAGTATCAGTTGTCGCAATTAAAGGACTTGGTGCTCTTCCCTTTAAGGGAATAATATGAAAGTTGGGATTCCCTAGACGGGTTATAGGGCACCTTCCGGGCGGGCAGATCCACAGTGAGTCTGAGCGTTGAGCCTTGACTACCTACTGTACGGTGATTTCTTTCTGCTGAACGTTGCTGAGCTCAGTATACGATCCACCCTATGGCCCTTCTTCGAGGGCTAGAAAAACTATACCTCCGTACACTACGGAGTATGCTGTTAGACTTGTCGTGCACAGATGATTGTGTACAAAGTGCTTCATCAGCAGCCCTTCACCTCTCCCACAGTATTACCGATAGCTAACGGTCACTAATTGACCATGATGGCGTCGCAAGACCAAGTCCAGGGAGCAGAGTCGAGTCATGAAGCGTCCTGCAAAAGACCTCGGGCCTGGAACGAGGAAAGGGGGGCGGCTGTCACGTCCACAGACCGGACGATTATCACATTTGCAATGGCCGACCCCGCGCAATAGAGCACTCGCTGACCCCTACTCCGTACTTTATTAATTACTGTACTCTTATTTCACGTGCCCCATTGCGGCTAGATGAGATCTAGATTGTGAGATCCTACGGAAGAGGGCAGCCAGAGGTCTTGGAGTAGTGATGATATAAACAAGTCTCATGGCGTCGACACATATAATTAGATCGTCCCCCCTGCGCGTTCATTCAGTCCTTCATCACCCGAATAATCCTGGCATATGAAAGTGGTCCTTGGTACAGTAAGTAAGTAGGACTGTACGTCAGCATCATGGGATGATGGTAGATGAAGGACTTACGTGCTTTACAACCTAGAGCAAATGCTTGTACGTGGTACTGTCCACGAGCAGACGGCTCCAGAATCCCTATGTCTTGGTAAGTCCAATTAAACTTGTGGGATGTTAGAATATCTCGTGTTGCGACTCGCTACCTAGGATCTTGATCTGGTGAACCCCTTCCTTATACTGTATAGTACAGAAGATGGCGGGATTTCCGTTCCGAGGCCCAATCTGCTGGGAGGAAGAGGGAAAGCAGAAAAAAGGCAAAATAATGAAAGCATGGAAAAGCGAGTGTAGGAAACGATGAGGACCGGAGAATCGGCCCTCACCCTGTCTAGCTGTCTGCTATGTTCGTGTGGATAGAGAGGCTACCTATCGTCAGTACTATTTTATGATTTTATGATTTTCATTTTATTATCTGCTTTCCCTAGATCAGTGGTGCCTGCTTCTGACTCGTGATTTTGGACTACCCTTCTCATGACACTATTGACAGTGCAAGGTCGGTGATATAAGCAAAGGCTGTCTAATATTATGGCCTCTTGCCGCTGACTGCGGGAAAAGAAAAAAGGACGTTGCGGTGGCTGGATGCATGTTTTGGAATTTCTCGTCTCGGCGTCAATCGTGGCCAATGATGCTTGCGACCGTCATTATTGATCGATTTGATCTCTCCAGGGAGTTGTGCAGGGCATAGCGAGTCTACTGGGGGGCCCTGCTGGAGTGCTGAGTGCTGTGGTGCTTGGACAAAGCCCCAGGTGATGGTCGCAGGGGTCTATCGCAAGGGTCGATCCGGATTCAACAACATCGACAGTGTGATTGATTACTTATTATTATTATTTTTATTATCCAGAGGTGGATACAGCACCTAGCAGCAGGAATGAAGACAGGTCTTACAGTAGTATGATGGTTGCTTCTTTTGTTCCTTTGTTCCTGCCCAACACATGCAGTCCAATTCCAAAAAGGCAAATCGGGCGGATGCATACAGAGCTTGAGCACGGCGATTGGCCCTCTTTACCCAAAAGTCATCTGCTGTACGGCCGTTGCAGGGAAACTCTGTGTCGGGTTCTGCAGCTGCAGCGGGTCAAGGAAAGGGGGCAAAAAGAAAAAGAAAAAGAAAGGAAAAATCCCATGTCGGCGCGGTTACCAGCGATGCAGAGAGTTGATTAGGTAGTTTTCGAAGTCTCATGCTCACGAGGATGCAAGGCAGGGGGGCCATCCAAACCCCAAGAATTCCCGGAAGTCTTGGGTCCCAGGATTGAGGTTCACAACGTTGATGTACCAGTACGGTAAGGGAGCATGCAGATTGCAGAAATGAGATATTTCAATCGGCTTTGACAATTGACAGCCTGTGTGGCCGTGACCTTGACCTCCAAATTGACCCTCGGGCCGCGACACAAAGGCACCAAAGGCACGAAAGGTACACACACTCCTTAGGTATTGTTGTACCTGTCCCACAGCACAAATCTCAATGAGCCACCAGCTCGTGCAAAGTTGCAAACTCCTCGTCGACTGCTAGAACTGTACTGGACCTCACCCCTATGTATAGTACAGTAGGTATTTGGAATTTTATTTGATTATTCACCGTCCCATGCGTGGTCCTCTCCTCTGGACCCAGTGAAGAAGAGGGTTGGTCATCCTTCTTCCGCTGACAGCCCACAGCCCACAGCCCACAGATGTGGCAGATCCAAAACGTTCATTAGCTCACGCTACCATCTGTCAGGGCCACTAGATAAGAGAGGCGGGAGGCCGAACATCAGGGTATTCTTTTCTACAACTGTAACTTCGCCTTGTGTGAACGCATTAGGTGCACAGAGGTTGTCGCAGGGAAACCGTTGTGCCTGTCGTTGACATTGTCTGTTCCCCCAAACAGCCATCCCATCTCACCTCTCCACAGGAAGAGAGCAATGTCGGAAGCTGGGAAAAGACAAGCAGAAAGTTTAAAGAATTAAAGGAAGTCTCGTTGGCGACGAAAACGAACATGTCCTCATTTTTGCTCCGATTTGCTTCTTGGGAGATCAGGCACCTGTGAGTCCTGGATCTGATTGGAAGCGAAGGCTGAAGATCAAGTACGTCAAGTAAATGGGGTTCAATACGAACCACAAAAATGATGGTGTATAGTAATCGGCAAATATTGGCGTCTCTATTATAGCCGATCACTTCGATGCAGCCTCACCGCACATTGCTTTTTCCTTCTGACAGCAGTAGTATCATGCCGTAGGTAGTGAACAATCCAATGTACGGAGAGTCGATGATGTTTCAAGGATAACTTGGGAGCTCCATTATTCACGGCCCCAAGTCCCTTTCACCGATTCATTCAGCGATGAAGAGAACGATCCAGACTCACAGTCGAGTTTCAAGAGTCTTAACTTGACCTCTGCTGCAGTCACCTTACAGCACGCACTGGACCTAGATAGAGCTTATTACTGAGGAGCATGTTGGTGCGCGGCTTCGTTGAGGCCCGGCAGCAACGAGTACCGAATTATTGAAGGCCAATGCTTCGTCGCTGTGACGCTGTCAGTTGGAAGTGGCAGTCGTGAGGAGTGTGGGGTTGAGATGAATGTAGGCTGTTCTCCTCGCTGAGAACGTGCGTGTGTGCATTTATTCCAAGCTAAACAATGGCTGACTGCGCTGAAGTCATGGCGCACCAAGTGTACCAGCGTCCTGGCCCAGGCCCAGATGTTCGGTACCTGTACGCACAGGGAAAGGTACCTAGAGCAATGATAATCAAAGTGTCTTCTCCTTTTCTTGCGCAATCAGATTGATATTACTTGTATTAATTTTCTGATTTCCCAGAGGAAGCATAACTCCGTTGACTGCCACGAGGGAAAAGCGAGGGCTTGGAGCGGCTTCCGGTCTGTGTGTGATTGATTATTTGACTAGGTACCGTATTGTGCAAATGGCTTCACGGGAATCTCCGCAGCTGGGAATTCTCTGATCCTATCATTTCATCAACCACACCTCCGTGGTCGTCAGTCTTGTCTCCTTTTGGCGAATTCAAACGAAGACCTGAATTGTGGCTTGCCTGAATTTCCCAAACAGCAAGCAAAACGGGTTTCTTGCTTTCTTGCTTTCTTGGCTTTTCACTTTCCATTTCCAATTTCCAAAGAATGCTTGAAAGTTCGACTTAGAATTCACTCGACAGACGAGCAGCATCTTGAGAGACTATCGAAACCATAAAATTAATTGGTTTTTATAAGATGCTTCGCTATGATACCGTCGCTTGGCCTTGTTAGGAGTTGACGAAAATCCAGCTTGTGCAGTTTCGCAAATTCCTGACTACGAAGGGAGGAGGAAGTGCTTTTCTTCGACATGTTCTAACATACCCTTCTTAAAGACCTGTACCACTGCTCATCACCGTACAGTAGCGGGTGCTCTATCTGCCAGCTGAGCTCTGAATGATTCCTCCATACCTACTCCTGCACCACAATTTCCAGTTTCCTTCGTTCGTCCACTATCCCTTGCAGGAAGTTAATTCTTACGATAAAAGTACTGCTTGTCCTAGAAGTGCTTCCTTCGCTGGGGAAATTATTTAATCGCCGAGGAATCTGTCCCCATATGACTTTTTATGCTGATGACACAACTGAGACGGAGCTTAGAGGGGATACTAAGAAGTCTCCCAGAAGAACCCACCGCAAAGAATGAGTATTCCTAAATAGGAAATCTGCTAGGAACTGTTGTGTGGTGCCAGCTGTTTCTCCACACAATGAGTGATTCTATTGCTAAAAATGCAGATATCTAGTGTCCTCTATACCGCTGAAATCCTCTACACTGGCTTTGCCCCTCTTAGCCACAATCCATGTTGCGGTAGGGGAAAGAATTAAGACGGCTTAAAGAACTAAAACCTGACAGAAATGGCGGACTGCATCAGTCACTAGAGCCTGCGCCCAGCTCCACATTGAATTACGCTGCATACGCTGGCAAATCATCTGTAGGGACGTTCATTCGGCTTCCATGATGTTCGCTTCCCCGTTGAAATTGACGAGAGCCTGGAAAACATAATCAAAGTCCGCGTTGTCAATGCCTACCAATGGACTGAATGCACCAGTGCTCAGAGATTGATCAATGTCGGGCGCAGGGTCGTAGCTCTGTGAGCCATTCTCCGCAGATGTTGCTGTGGACTGTAGATCGTAGTCATTATCATCCTCCAGTGCCTCCCAAGCCATCTCATGCGGCGACGACGCTGATTCGCTAGGATTATGATTTAATTGGGGGAACTGGAGTTCTAGATTACTGTGAACTGTCTGCTGGGATTGTAGCGAACTGCCGTCAACACCTTGGGCCGCTATCTTTTCCATCACATTCAAAATTCGAAGATCAATGTTGGATCGCCTTAGGGCACCTTCAAGAAATTGGATGGCATCATCTGCTGGTCCATATTTGTCTCGGAGCTGCTGGAGCACATCCATACACTGGGCAAGTCCATTCTGGCCAGCTTCACGAGCTTCTGTGTTAGAAGAATTACTGTCTAGAAGATGGATGACGATGGCTGGAAGGAGAACAGTAACGCCAGTTGTTGGCAAATAGCGGGTTAAATTCAACCTGTGTAGGTCGAGCATTATCTTTGTGATCTCATTCGAGGCGTCCCGAATTTTCCAGCGAGATATTTCTTGCAAGTCGGCGGGATAACTCGACGGCCCCGTCGGTAGAGCGCGAGGTCTATGAAGTGTGGAGATTGTTGAAAAGTACAGCATATAGAGGATGGCTCGCTGGACAACAGGGGCAGAAAAATCTTGAGTTGTTGGTGTGGTATACCGACAGGGTGATGGGAGGCTTCGAAACCAGTCTATAAGCTCGAAATCGCAGCTGCTGATCTGTGACTGAGATGATCGTTTGGGTATAAGTATCAACCTTGCTTCAACACCATGATCCTTGAAAAGCAAAAATTTGGAGTCAGTAAATTTCTAATTCAAAGTTGTGGAAGTAGATCGGGATTTGGGTACTATAAAGGTCCCAATTCCCAAATATGTCTCGATGGGAAAATGCAGCTCCGAGAACTCACCTCGACATGTGCAGAGTACTGGGCAGCAAGGACGTGATTGATGCAAAGACAAAGCCTAGCTTTGGCAATAAATAACATAGCCATATGTGTTTGCATAGAAGTGTCGCTTATAATGACACAATCAAGAGCAATGTTGATTTCGTCGCTACCAAGCGATTTTATCTCAAAATCTTCGACTGTTAGCATTGATAAGTTGAAGTCTTCGTCGTCTATTCTTGCAGGTCTCCTCATGCCAAGTGAAAGGAGCCTATCTCTCATGATACAGCACCACCACAAACGTCTATAGAGACGTAGCTTTTTGGCATCTGCTACAGAGGTCTCGAGGTTTCTGTGGATACCAAGAGTATGGGCAAAAGAGATAGCCACCCCAACCCAATGCCAGCCATCTTTTTGATTATCTGGATTCTCGCAGTAAAATGTCATCAGAAGAAGTGATTGCAAAAGTGCTATACGATCGTCTTCGTAATCAAAGTCATAGAGAAGCTACACTCTAGTTAGGAGCTGTATCTTAGACTGATTGTTTGGTGCTTACCCTCGCTCTGTGATAAAATGCCGTCCTGACTTCTCTTCGTGTGCTGTAACCTGCCTCCTGTAAGGCCGATTGATCAACGAAGGCTGTCCCAGCAAATAAGATAGCTTGAAAAAGAACCAAACTTATACTTCCCTGGTCACCACTCCCGTCAATCAATCGCAAGAAATCGTGTAATTCAATCAGAGGCAATTCTGGATGTACAAATTCGATATAGCACCGAATAAGTTCGTTTCGAAATGTTGTATGGGGTATTGAAAGTGCTCCCTTGGCCCAGAGAAACTTGGTATCTTCTGCCGTCATAGATTTGGGAGGAGGTTTGATGTATGGTGGAAGCGGAGCTGTGGTTAGGTATTTACCTGGATTACCTGCTGATTCATTGAGGCGTGTCGCTGTCCGATCTCCATGCATTGAAACCGTCTTGACCAGATTGCTTATAGTGCCCGAAGAATCAACGCCTTGTATTTCATGCTCATCACCGAGCTCTTCACTTCCATCATCCATTTCCGTCCATAATCTGAAGCTTGTGTCTGTGACATCCGGTCGTTTGCGGTCACTTTCCTTGGGAGCACCGGAGGAGACCTGTGGATGCTTATTGATCCAGCTTAAAGACTTTGTCGCACCCTGAGGTTTCTTCCTAGGAAAGGCAAGTGTTAAAAGCAGACATGGAGCGGAGAACTGAGGGAGCGAACCTGCTTGGTCTATTCCCGCTGGGTACACAAGTTACTCCACGCATACAGCAATTGTTACATGGCTCTCCGTTGTCGGTGATGTTGCATCTGACTTTCCGCGCTCTACAAGGTTGGCAGGCCTTGTCAGCTCGCTTTCTCACCGTTGCCATGTTGGCTCGAGGTCGAGGCCATGAAGATGGCTGCGCGAGGGGCGGAGAAGGCATGTTGGAACCCATTCTGGCTTTGCTTTTGTATAACCACTAGCTGCACAAAGGTCAGTCGGATAGAGTCTTGTTTCAATATAAAGCTAGAACAGGACACGAAGACATCTCATCTGTAGTTCCGAGGTAGGATGAGTACAGATTAGGTTTTAGGGTAGAGACATCCACATCCACATGTGGGGTTGGCGGATGGCGAGTAGGCGTTGTCAAAGTTTACATATAGAATTCTTGGAACAGGACACCGTGGCGGAACCCCTATTGAGCATTGATGGGGGTATTTCGGTATGAGAATATCCAAAATTCACCTTGATGCTCTGCAAATGTTCGAATTCTCTCTGCACGGCATAGATATGCGATATGTGAGGTTCGCTCTTGGGGGATAAGGACAAGGACTATCTCGTGGAGTAATGTGGGGCCGCGGAAACCCTGCCGGCGACTGTGCGGTTCGCCGTGGAAATTGAAGATAGAATACCAAAGTACTAAAATAACTTGAGGAACTTACTTCATTTGAGTAACTTAGTTGATTGAGTAACTCCCTATATTTAAGTGTCTCTTTTTATATAAGTAGTGTACTTGTAGTGCTTTTTTAATGTTCCTCGATTTCGGCATGTTCAGTGTCCTAATTTCGATGTCCTTAGCGAGGTTTGCAGTGTGCTCAGAATTCACGTTGCCTCTATCAAATATTATTTTAAGCACCGTACATATACCAGTAGAACTAGAGGTATCTCATGGATGATGTACTTGAGTATATTGAACTTCGTCTTCTATCTGCAAAAATATAAGGTATGCGCTAGCATAGCATAAAGCGTCTAACTATATCGTTTTCTAAATACTTTTTATGTACAAAGAGAGCTATGCAATAAATTCAGGTTACCAGGCCTTATGCTCTAAATATTCAATAATCAGCCCTCCCAACCATGTACTCTCTCCACATTGATTCTCTATTTGGTGATCATGGAAGTTCTTCTAGCTCCAACACTGATGTGTGAAACTTTAACGCCTACATCTTTTTCAATGAAGTCAATATAGGCTCGTGCATTCTTAGGTAAGTCGTAGTAACTCTTCGCGCCCGTTGTCAGCGTCTGCCAGCCAAGCATTTCGTGGTAAACGACCTTGACATTCTCTAGCAATGAGAGGTCTGCCGTAAACGACTCCAGTACCTCGTCGGTCTCTGGGTGCTTGTACGCCACAGCAATCTTAATAGTCTCGAACGTATCCAGGACATCCAATTTAGTGATGATTAAAGAATTGTAATGATTGATGGTAGTTGAGTACTAATGCACAAAAATAGGAGTCAATTTGCTTCTATAACAGGGACTAGAGCTTGGTGTACAACTCAATTCCAGGATATGTCGAACAAATAAAGAGCCTTGGTTGGGAAACTCTCACCTTAACAACCACCAGGTCCAAGAAGCCGCAACGACGGCGTCGGCCTGTGATGACACTATAAAAATAGGAGAGTCAGTACTACTAGTACGAAGCAATCCTCAATACTGATACTTACCCGAATTCTCGGCCAATTTCTTGCAGCTTAGTGCCAACTTCTCCAAGGTCTTCAGTGGGGAAGGGACCACCACCGACACGAGTAGTATAGGCCTATTTAGAGTATGAGTACGGCCTTTGTGAAAGTAGAGGCGCACCAGGATTTATCTAGAAGTGTAATAGTAATCTCGACAATAAAGACGTGCCCGTCTCCTGGAATAGTCCAAAACAGGAAGAAATAAACAAACCTTAACAACACCAATAATTGATTTTATGTTTGTAGGGTTGAGGGCGAGACCTGTGAAGATGCCTACGCGGTATTAGCAAAACAAGGGGCAACACGAAAAGGAAGACATACCTCCGAGGCCTAGAAGTTCACCGAGTTAGTATACTTGATCTGAAAGGTCCAGCGAATTCTACAGATGAAGTGTTCCAAGACAGAATCCTAGAATAGGTTCTGTCTTGCGACTCATGAATTTATGTCGACCTGGAAAGTCGTGGCGCTATGATATACATACCAGTGTTAGATGATGTGACATAGGGATAACTGCCAAAATCAAGGTCGAGCATCAGCGCATTTGCGCCTTCGACAAGAATACGGTGGCTTGCCTTTTCGGCAGAAGATATAAAAGGAGCTGCATCAACGACGTATGGGGCGAGGTCCGAACGGTAGATATCAAATTTCGAGATCTCTTTCTCCACATCGTATTGTAGCAGATCGCCGTATCTGAGCTTGTATGAACGGGCAATCTCACGGATCTTGCGGTCGAATAGCTCCTTGTCGAAGACTGTCGAGGACTTCGGTATTAGCAGTGCTTCTATTAGAAGGTCTCGGGAGAACCAATTGGGAGTAGCGAGGCATTTCTTGGGAGTATAGAAATCCTAAGAAATGTTACGCCCCCGAGACAATCAGCAATAGGGAAAAAGTAAACAGCATTCACGAACTATCAGACACGGATTCCTGATCGAGATGCTTTTGTAGAATAGGATGGTCCAATGCCGCGCTTGGTCGTCCCAATAGAATTTCCTCCCAATTCTACCTCCTCAAGCCGGTCGACCAAGGCATGTACGTTGAGACTAAGATGGGCTCTGTCGGAAATGAATATTCGCTCCCTAGGTTTCTCAAGCCCTTGCTCCTCTACCTCGGCCAACTCCCTGAAGAAAGATGGAACATGGACGACGACTCCGGAACCGATCAAGTTCAAGCACTTGGGGTTCATGAGTCCGGAGGGGAGAAGATGGAAGTGGTAGGACTTTCCCTCGGTAGAAATGGTATGTCCTGTAAGAAAATCAGAGTCAGTTTACTTTGTTTTAGACAGGTAAGGAGCAACTTGATCATCGACGATGGCGACGAGCCAAGTGGGTGAACTACGCTCAAGAACATGCCTGCATTGTTTCCAAGAATGTCGACGAGCTTTCCTTTCCCTTCGTCCTGCAGTAATTAGTCAGTCAACGGAGGTCTCGAAAGATATATGTTCAATCGACTTACACCCCATTGGGCTCCAAGAACAATTGTTGTGCCCATTGTTCCGTGGGCTGCTTCGTTGCAAAGGGTAAGTGGTGGGTGGTGTTTGTCTGGATGATGGCGGGGTGGTTGCGGTAGAAGATTTGCAGGCTTAATTGATGGAGGGGCACGATAAACCGCGGTGGAAACTGTTGTCACGTCTTTCTATTACTACTTTATCAAAATATGGCAGATCCCATGTGGCATCGTTCAGATATCAGGACCCTACCTACCCAGGGGAGTATTTGTGACCCTTACTGTACTGTAGGTAAAAGACAGGTACGAAAGTACGGTCGAACAGTCACTAAATATTGGCCAATCGCGCACGAGATGCACTGACACCCTGGAGTTGCCACGCGAGATTGAAGCCCACCACATCATCGCAATGATCATCCTTCATCCTCCTGTGCACCAGAAATAATAGGAAGCTACTACTTGCCAGGCCGTAGGGTATTAGATTAGCGAATACGTGATACGACCACTGTAGTCCAATAACTTTTTGCTGTGACCTCCGTCCGTACAGTGTCGCTGCGTCTGCTGGACTGTCCTCCGTACCTTACCTACTGTATTATCTCTCCTTTAATCCTGTGTGACGCTCTCTTTATATGATACTCACTGGCACTCAACTCTTTTCTCTTTTGCATGTGTTGGCTTTCGCCCGCTTTTGCTCCATAAAATTGCTCTCGTTTGTATATGAATACGCTTGTTGCTGTGACCCGAAGATACGACTTGCGGTCAAATCCTGCACGTCATTGATGATTGATCCCTGACCTGGTGATCCCCATCCGAGCAATACGGCATACGATAGCAGTAGCGACGGCCTTGCCAGATCCGCTCCGCACCCGGGAAGTTTAACAGCCTCCGCCTCCTTTCAACCTACCTCAGGTTCAAAGGGTGGCCTTGCCTCGATAACAACCTCTCAATCGCTCCTGGCTCTTGAAAATACTCTTGCCTCGAGCTCCAACAGCATGGCTCCCCTTAGGCTTACCATTGAAGACGGCCTTTTCCGCGATTCACATGGTCGACATGTCACCCTTCGTGGCATCAATCTAGCCGGCGACGCCAAATGTCCCAGTAGTCCAGATCAGCCTTCTCACATCTCCGACAACTTCTTCGATGGCGACAATGTGAACTTCCACCGGCGCCCATTCTCCCTCGAAGATGCCCACCTGCACTTTTCCCGATTAAAGCGGTGGGGATACAACACAATAAGATATATTTTTACCTGGGAGGCCCTGGAACATGCGGGTCCTGGAAGATACGATGAAGAGTGGATTCAACACACCATAGAGGTTCTCAGGTTAGCTAAGGACTACGGTTTTTATATCTTCATGGACCCACATCAGGATGTTGTAAGTGGTTGCTCACCAACTGAAAGATACGGCGCTGACATGTTTACCATAGTGGTCCAGATTCTCAGGCGGTTCTGGAGCACCTATGTGGACTCTGTATGCTTGCGGACTTAATCCTCAAAGTTTTGCTGCTACAGAGGCAGCACTCGTACATAACACATATCCTGACCCATCAACGTTCCCGAAGATGATCTGGTCTACCAATTACGCGCGCATGGCATGCCAAGTCATGTTCACAATGTTTTACGCTGGGCGGGATTTTGCCCCCAAGTGCATTATTGATGGCAAAAATATTCAAGACTTTTTAGAAGGCCACTTTTTCGATGCTATAGGTCACTTGGCACAGCGAATACACGAAGCTGGTGATCTGGAAGACGATGTTGTTATTGGTTGGGAAAGTTTGAATGAGCCGAATCGAGGCATTATTGGGTGGCCGGATATATCTAAGATTCCTGCGGAGCAGCAACTCCAAAAAGGAACTTCTCCAACAGCCTGGCAGGCAATTTTGACAGCTGCTGGGCGAGCATGTGAGATAGACACTTACGACTTTGGAGCTATGGGACCATACAAATCTGGCAGAACACTCGTGGACCCTCAGGGTGAACGTGCATGGCTTCCGGCAGGATATGACGAGTCGCGGTATGGCTACAAGAGAGATCCTGGGTGGAAACTTGGGGAATGTGTATGGGCCCAGCACGGCGTATGGGATCCCAAAACCGACACTCTGCTGAAGAAGGATTACTTTGCTAAAAGTCCAAAAACATCAGAACGTCTCGACTATGAACAGTTTACAAATACTTACTTCATGGATCACTACCGGAAATATCGGGACGTAATCCGTTCCCACCACAAGAACTCTATTCTCTTTTGCCAGCCGGCGGTTCTAGAATTACCGCCCTCAATTAAGGGGACTGAGGATGATGATCCCAAGATGGTTTACGCACCTCATTACTACGACGGCATGACCCTCATGACTAAAAAATGGAATCGGTATTGGAACATAGATCTGATTGGGTATTTAAGAGGCCGCTATTTGAGCCCAGCATTTGCAGTGAAGATTGGAGAAGGGGCTGTCAGGAATTGCTTCCGTGATCAATTAACTGCAATCAGGAAAGAAGGCTTGGATTACATGGGGAACCATCCTTGTTTCTTGACAGAGTTTGGCATCCCGTATGATATGGATGACAAATATGCATACAAGACGGGAGATTATTCAAGTCAGTCTGGTGCTATGGATGCTAATCATTTCGCCATCGAGGGATCCGGAATTGGTGGATACACATTGTGGGTGTATATGTGCCAGGTAGGCCAACTTCTCTTATGTTGCCAAGACAACACTAACAAGTTCAGAACAAACATCAGTTGGGCGACCAGTGGAATGGAGAGGATCTGTCAATCTTCTCTCTTGACGATCGCCCACTGCCACTCTCTCCCCTCCCCCCAAGCCCCGCCAACGGATCGACAACATCTCTTGTTCCAAAAGGAGCCTCTCCCACTACCAAAAAAGAATTCTCAGATGAGGCGACAGTAACTCCAGGGAATCTAAGGGCTTCTTTAAGGACGCCTTCCATATCGTCTCATCAATCAAGTACACCCCCAGAGCTCACAAATGCTCCAGGTTACAGAGCAGCTGAAGCGTATGTGAGGCCATCTCCGATAGCCACTGTGGGTAGAGTTGTACAGAGCGGTTTTGACCTCCGCAATTGCATATTCACTCTCAAACTCTCTGCCCCTAAACGTGGATCCGAGGACAACCCAACCGAAATATTTCTTCCCGAATTTCATTTCCCCAAGGACAATTGCGTTGTGGAAGTGACATCCGGAAAATGGAGCATCAGCGTTGATGATGCAGATGGCGGTATGATCCAACGGTTGAGGTGGTGGCACGTTGAGGGAGAGCACAGCATTAAGGTCACTGGAGTGGTGAGGCGGCATAATATGGCCTTGGGAAAGGAAGAAGAAGAAGGATATCTGGATCAGTGTCAACAAAGCAAGTGCTCGGTGATGTGATGTGATTATCACGACGTTATGAATCAAATTGGTTCAGCATTGTATTCGGCGTTTAGAGCGATTTAGACTTCTAAGGGTGGTAAGCTGGACAAAGAGAGCACTTCAGCATCCGGCTGCATACAAATTGCATGCGTTGTACCGACAGCTTTTCTTTCGTTGTATTTTAGTAATCTTTTCATGGAAAGCATGAGGATGCCCATAACATTTAACATTCAGTAGTAATGGAGGGAGCTGAACACCAAAGCTGAGGTGCCTAGTAACCTGCTAGAAAGCTATTTAAGATACTTTATGGAGGTATAAGGGTCGCTAAGCAAGTCTTAGCCGGCTAAGGAGACGCTTACTTGGTAGGGTTCGAGGGCCAGAAGGGATAATATATTTAGGTCGCATTAATTCACATATTTTATTTGACAGGTGTGAAGTACATTGTGGGTGGATTCCCTACGTCGATTCCCTACGTCGATTCAATATTCGCTTTGTCTGTCAGACTATAAACCGTTGTACTTTTCTATATGCCTGTTAGGCTGCTTTCCTCACCTACTTTCTGTAGCCCTTGTCTGGTTGGTCCCTATGGGAAAGCCTTCTAGAATGACTGTTGGTTTATTGAGGGCCGCTTTGAGAAGTAACAAAGAGAATGACCTATGAGTGTGAATACTCTTTTTTTCTGAACTTTACCTTACCTAACTGGGCTGGAAGAGCGTTAGGAGGCACAGAGCACTAACACGTGATCAACAAGACAAGGCTGTTGTTGCCTTGTCAGCCTTTCCTTCTTTATTTTGGTGCCAGGCCGAAGATTCAGACATAGAGTACATCCTTTGAATACTTCAAAACTACATTCCACTGTCTTTCTTTGCTACTCATTGTCTTGTCGCTAGACCAATCTCAACTTATGCAGCTTCCCATTTTTTCTTACATCTCACTGACAAGCAACCTCTGGCTTTATTGATTCTACTGCTCGCTGCGTCAGGTCACAAGGCGGATGATTCTTGCACCCGCGAGAGCTTGGATTGCGTCTTCAGCTTTTCAGAAGGTCGTACGAACTCATAGTGTAGCAGTTTCTAACAACGTATCATGAACAGCTCTGCGAACGGCTACAATGCGCCCGGCGTTAGGGCTAATGCACTTGAGCAATCTAATGGAGGCAGCGCAACCTTACTTCTGCAGATAGAAGCAGCTCTTAAGCTCATCCACGATCCCCGCTGTACAAATGATGCACGCCATCAAGCTTCTACATTCCTGGAGGACGTCAAGGCCGACGATCAAGCGCCTTCTCATGGCTTTACCTTAGCATGCGACAGGAGACAGAACCCCTTTGTCCGTCACTATGCTCTATCACTACTTGAATATGCGACGAAACACAAATGGGCGGGATACTCAGATGAGCAAGCAAATACACTGCGGCAATGGGTGCTTCAGCTTGCGCAGAACATTGCTGAGGACGATCCTTCATATCTACGGAATAAGACAGCACAGTTATGGGTCGAGATAGCAAAAAGAACATGGGCGGCTGAATGGATGGATATGGACGAGCTCTTGGTACGACTGTGGGACATACCCGGCGCAGTGGTCTATAAGGAGTTTGTACTTTTCGTTTTGGAGACCCTCTCTGACGATGTTTTCAATGGAGATGATACAGTAGCCGCCTTGAGAGAAGGAATTTTGAGCAAGGCCTGCGTGGAGATCTTTACACCTGCCATCGTTCTGGCAGAAATCTTCCCAAACCGAGAGCGAGGAGTGCCTGTCAGATATGGCGAAGAAGGGTGGCTTGTGAGAATGGGCGAATTGCTGAACCAATGCCTTGGAAGCGACCTCGCCCCTAATTCACATTATGAAAGCTGCGCTGCAAGAATACTGGCTGTTTACAAATCTGTGATGCCATGGGTTGTGCCTCGGGCAGTCGCTAGTGCTTCTTCCGTGCAACATATGTGCAAGAGTCTTGCTAGTCCCAGCGTCAGGGTGCAACTCGTAAGTGAATTTAAATTCTCACTACCTGCTATGTTCATAACTGACGATTTCAGGCGGCGGTTGAATCACTGCATGCCTTGTACTGTCGCTTGCATTTCTCAGAAGAAGAATTTGTAGCTCTAATATGCCCCATGTATACTAGCCAAAGCATTGAGCTGCTTCGCAAGCTATTCGAATGGTCCGTTGTAATGGATCCTCATGATATTGACGATCAAAAGTATTTATTCGCCAAGAAATTTTCAGAGGTAGCTAAGATATTGACTTTGATTGGATGGGGTATGTGCTAACAGTGCCTTGCAGATGATGTCCAACCTTGGTGGTTTGCTTGAGTCGAGAACCTCCTCACTCCCTCCAGATTGCGATGTGCCCAACTTATTACGTCTTTTTCTGGCCATATCCCAAAGCCAAAGCTTTGTCATTTCGATACCCATTCTAGTCACTTGGACACGTTTGTTACGTTCTGTGGTGATTGCTCCTGCGATAGAGCCTCTAATTGTACCTTTACTGGAGTTGTGCACCTCGAGATTAATACGATATGAAAACTTACCAGAAGATACCGATGACGCCTCGCTACAATTCTTGATTCAGGACCTGGATTCTATCCCAGAGCGGCATGCATTTCTGGGAAATTATAGACGGTATTGCTCCAATATCATCGAGCTTGTCGTCCGTCAGAAACACAAATCTGCAATTGAACATATTCTGAGCAAAGTTAACCACAGCATGCTGCAAATTTACGATGGCCAGCGTCACTTCTCTGGTTTGTGGCTTCTTACTGAGATGAATAATGGTGGCTAACTTTGTTCTAGTCGAAGGATACTCCAAGCACTCTATGTCAGTGCTGGGAATGGATGCCCAGTGTACTGTCATTGAAGCAGCTTTAAAAGGATATATGAAGTGGCTCTCGTTGCATGGCTCAACTCCTCAGCAAGACGTGAGTGTTTCGTACCGTATTGATCTCCATAAAGTGTTTAATTCGTTCCAGGAGCAAGCACGCACCGACATAGAAAATCATCTGGAGGAATGGTGCGGTCAGCTTTTGAACATGGGCTTCAAGGTAATATTTCAAGTCTAAAACTGGGTGAAAATCCTCCTAATGGAAACCACAGGATCCGATTATCCAGAAACGTGTACTACAGTTGACTGTTGCATTTGCAACCACAGCGCTTGATAAAAAAGTCAGCTACATCCACAAGGTGCTCGACCATATCCTCAAGGTTGTGCCAGATGAACAACCAGGCTACGGTGCCTACACGGAAGCCGTCAAAGAGCTTCAGACTGATGGCATGCATGAACTGCAACGGCTAGCACTCAAAATGCCAGACGAACTATTGGTAATTGCCACCCCACCCCCCTTCAAATGTTATGATTTGCCATGGAAGCTAATTCATTCAAAGGATATTTATGAACCTCTCCAAGAAAGTGTGTACCGGATTATCAATTCAGGAACACAAGATAGAAAGCGTGTTGTTTCATTTCAGACATTTCTGTTCACTATCATGTGAGTCTCAAGTGATTGCTCATTTGTGACCTGTTCTACAAAATTTGGATGCTGATATTGATAGCCATCGCACAACAAAGCTGAACCAAGATATCAAAATAGCAAAACTAAGAGAATCCGTGATACCCATTCAGAACATGTGGCTTGATGCAGAGATGACTGAAGATCTGAAATCCTTTAACGGGTTCTGTAGACTCTTAGGGCTTGACAGAGTCAAAGACTACTTCATATCTAGACCGACACTCAACCATATCCAAGATTGGGGTTCACATCAACTTGATGATGAGGGCCAGGCGATTCAGAGGGAGCTCGACGATCGATTAAAGGTAGGGAGTACTCTTTAGAGTTGACATTTCGAACTGACAAACCATAAACTAGGCCCAACCACTGCGCACCACCAAGTCTGTCTTGGGCTGCTCTCTGGAAAAGATTGAGAAGGACACTGCAGAATTTGAGGTCTCAAAATTACTATGGGGTAATGCTCTACAAGATATCCTTCCAAACCTGTTGAAGTTTTTGAGGTCAGTACCATTATAAATCCTATATCGCCATCACATCGGCCACTTACACACGCTTTAGCCATGCGCATGCTTTCCACAATCCTGAGAACTGGTCAGGATTGCCAACGGAAATGCGCCCACTTGTCAGACGTATCCTGATGGACCGCTTTTGGCAAGCCGGCATATCAGAAGGCAGCAAAGACGACTTCTATAACCGCGTCACAAGTACTAAGTCTACTATGGAAGGCTTCGCATCGTCGATCCGTGGGTCTGTCCGAACGGTTAGAGAGGCATCCTATGCTATACTATGGTGTATGAGCCGTTTAGATACGCAATTCTATGGCATCGATGGTCTTCCCGGACCTCTAGCGAATGCGCTGTTTGCAGATGCCCATAGCCTGTCAACACATCAATTCATAGCACTACTGAATGTCGTTCGATCGATGGTTGATGATTGTCCAGTTGAGTTTCGGGCTCACTTCATACCTCCACTCCTGGCAGCATGCTTTCAATCTGTAGACGCGAAATGCACCAAGGAATGGGAGCAGCAATCTAAAAAACAAGGGGGATACATGGACGGAGATAGCCTCACGGAAGAGATGAAGGAGGAGAGTATCCTACGACAACTTACACATGCGGCAGTTATGATGATCGGTGGCTTTCTGGATCCCGCAAGACCAAGTAAGTATAACCGTAGCAGATGACGGGATAGAGCCAGCACTGACATTATTCAGACCCAGGGCGCAGTCATAACACTGGCAAAGAGGCATCAACCTATCTACCAGAAAAGGGCTCAGTTGGGCCTGTGGCAACCTATCCATCTTTGCGCAAATTCTGTCTTACCAACGCTAACATCCTTGAACCGCTCTTGCTTCTCATGACGCACGCGATTCGTATGAGAGATACACGGTGCTGCGGCGTGGTTTTACGAGTATTCCGGTCGATTGTGCCCGAATTCCTTTCAAAGGAAGATGGGCAGGATAGCCTTCCATCACGCATCCGATATTATATCAGTACCCAAGTACTGGAAGCGTGCGTCACCTCTTTATACGAGCCGTATTTTGTGGATGTACAGAAGGACATTGCACAGCTCATTGCTACAATCTTGATATACTACTCATCTCTCACATCTGCTCCACGAGATTCACTGTTGACATTGAAGGGGATAGGGGAGCAGGCGGTGGATAAGTGCATCGACTACATGTCACGGCCCGGGCAGCAGGCCCGACAGCAACGAGCACTGGTGCTTGATCTGTTGCGTGACTACAAGGGCGTCAGCATTAGCGAGCAAGGGCGTATCACCAAGTCGGTGAGGACGGCGCGAAAGGAGGTGAGTAAGATGCAGCAGGAGTTTGTGAAGGAGCAAGCTGAGCCGGAACTCGATGGCATAGCTAAATTATTCGGCTCGTGAGGCCGGCCTTCTCTGATGATGTAAGCACCCGTCCCAGTGGTTTGACAATGCTGGACGGCGGCAAGGTTGATGGCTTTTTTTGGGGGGGCATTTTTGGCATTTTTGGTATTTGGAGCGAGCTCTCGAAGCAAGCATGTACGGGGTTTACCGCGGCGCCTATGGCGCAAAGTATTTGTAACTCTAGACGGAGTGTGGCAGCTTTATTGCATGCAGTAGTTAGCGGCAGATGCGGCAGGGAGACGGGAGTAGAAGAGAAGTCGATTCTGAATAATCTGGGTCGAAGTTACTGAGTACTGTACCGACGGAGGAGAGTACCGTAGTGAGCTCTTGACATGTAGTGACAACAGTGTGACAGCTGACATCTGACATGGCACTAGGTTGTAGCCTACTGCTGAGCATATAATCAAACACACATTTGACTTGAGGGATCCGAGCGGTCGTGCTTGGTTGGTGATAGATGGCTGTTCTCAGTACACGAGGTACAGTGCTGTATGATAGTAAAAGCTTAGTGTTTCATCAAGCAGCTGGGGTTACAGTCCAGGAAACAGGCCAGGGGGAGGGGGAGGCACGGACTGTGAGGGCCGCTACGGGCCACAGCAAGTTCTAACTCGGAGGGCCAATGTTCTAGAAAGGGAAATGGTGTCGTGATCCGCGGCAGTTATTCTCTCACTTCTGGTAAATAAATACAGTAATAAGGGTATCAAGGTTAAGGGGAGGAAACCATCAGCTTTTGTTTTGTTTCATCGCTGAAGATGCCCACTGCTTCAGTTACATAAGCGATGCACACACAGCTTGTACAAGTACAGGTACATATAGTACCTTTGCAGATAGATGTCTAAGTATGTACAGTACCCTATGCGTAGTAGAGGCGAGTCTAGTAAAAAAACACAGGACCAGTTAGTACTGTATGTAGTAGGTGATTGTTAGTATTTGTTGGTGACTGATGAGTTCACATGCATGCATGCAGCGGGCAGAGGAGCCAAGGACAGTAGTCAAGGATAGTCAAGGGGCAAACAGTTGGGTCGCTAGGTTAGCGGCGCGGCAGCGGCAGCCTTCCATGTCCCCGTTGCAGGCTGTGGCGTGCAGTACAGTACGAAGGGTACAAAATACTCCTCCTAGTGCCAGATGTTTGTAGTCTAGTGTACTGGACCTTATCCCCATATGTGATAGTCATAAGTGGATTATTGAAGAGCGGATTCAGAGCGGACTCACTGGTGTGCAAATAATTGACGAGTGGATTACAAAAGTGTTATCTATTTGTTATTGCTCACGGAGCACTGGACAGTACTCTCGTACAGTAGTGATGGAGCCGAAGACTTACTGCCAGGTTCTGGGGTCCAGACAGGGCCGTATCGTTGGCCAATGCGCTGCGCCGGGGGGGACTCGATCGCAAGCCTCGCAGCCGGGTCAGCCAAATCTCATTGGGGCCACCCCCTGCACAAACACGCTTTGGGTCAAGGAAAAAAGAAGCAGAAGAGGTCTTGGCCTCTTGAATCTTGAATTTTGACTCTTGACAGCGGAGCTCATGGAGTCGGCACTTAGAGTCCTGTACTAGGGTACTGTACTGTACTGTACTTAGCCTCGCCAGGGGTCTCACTTCGGAACATGAGGCACCTCGAGTCCCCTCCCCCTCTGTACCATACTGTTCTGTACTGTACGCCTCTCCCCAAGTACCATATTATTGTTGACAAATGCACACAGTGACAACACCTCTGTAGCTCAAGTCGCCTCAGTTACAACCCTTCCCTCCCTTCACCTCACCTCACCTCACTTTACTTCACTACTTCACTTCCTCACTTCACTGGGTGCTTCAATAACGACCATCATCCAAGGATACACCCCCAACCTGCTCGGACATTTCCCCCTTCACCAGCTTCATTACTGTCCTTTACAGTAGAGGACGTCGTCGGGTTATTATATTGCCCATAAGTCCGTGAGTCGTGGAGAAGAGAGCTCGGAAAGGCCCTCCTGAATAACTCCCCAACCTCGCCTCGGCGTGTCTCTCAAGTCTCAAGAATCTGGCACGACTGTCGTTTCTTTCCATCCACCAATTGAGAGCCTTGTTCATCAGCCCACACGCCCGCAAGAGAAGTTCGCACCTTACATCATCAACTAGCTGCCAGAGTTTCAAATATTGCACAGCCCTTCTGTCTGTCAGAACCACGTCTTGCTTCAGTAACGTCCAATATCCTAATTCAACGTCCAATATCCTCATCTTCCCAATCTGTTCCGCCCATCCATCTCAACATATATCAAGACGCCGGTCCGCCTTTGACAGTAGAGACCGTCTCCGGGACTGTCGTAGTACAACGCTGCTTGTTGGATAACCTTGTTTACGGGACCGGAACTCTATCACCATGGTCTATTGTGGGAAGCCCTCGCGAGGGTGCCAAATGTGCAGGACTCGAAGGATCAAGGTAAGTTCGGGGAAAGATCCACTGGTCTCGCTTTAACCATCTTCCTTTGATACTTACATCTTCTAACTGCTTCGCATCATTCTAGTGTGACGAGACTAAGCCAACGTGCCTTCAATGCCAGAAATCGCGTCGGCAATGCCCAGGATATAAAGATGACTTTGACTTGGTATTCCGGAATGAGACCCAAGCAACAGAAAGAAGAGCGCGGAAGTCTACCAATAACAAAAAGATAAACACCCAGATTGCGGTGCAAAAAGAGCGCCAAACGACCTCTTCCGCCAACTCGGCAGGAACATCTCCCTCGGATGAGACGAATAACGAGAATAACGACAGGAGTTTGATCACTCCAACATCAGCAACAAGCTCAGACGCTTCAATGATGGTATCGAACGATTTCCAGGTGCCGGTTGAGCAGCAGGCTTTATGTTTTTTCTTGGCGAATTTTGTATACCTCCCACAATCGAACTCCTCCCGAGGCTATTTAGACTTCTTAGTGCCTATGATGAAAACGGAAAGACCAGATTCGCATCTATCGGTCGCCTTCCAGGCCGTTGCAATGGCTTCTTTGGCAAATCGGCCAAATTCTAAAGGAAGTGGATTGATGAGCCAGGCTATCAGTCACTATGCAAAAGCACTGAAAGTCACAAACATTGCCCTCCAGAATCCTGCTCTGCAAAAGTCAGACCAGACCTTAGCTTCCATTCTCCTGCTAGGCTTCTTTGAGGTGAGTCACTGGTCCTCCACTCTTTTGGAGCGCTATAGATTATAGTTAGAAATACTGACGAAGAATAGACGATAACGTTGGAGAAAACTAATGTTATGGCATGGGGTTCCCATATTGATGGTGCAGTGCAGCTTGTTAGAATGAGAGGGAAGAAGCAGCTTCGGACAAGGGTCGGTATGGCTTTGTTTATAGCCGTGAGAACGCAAATGGTAAGCTAGGAGAGAAATTCGATCATTGATCTCTGCTGACTGCCCAAGATAATCAACTGTATGTCTGCATCCAAAGCCCCACTGCTAGGAACAGAATGGTGGATCGCGGATGCGATCAAGGATGAAACGGCGCAATTCGTCACGAAGCTCAACCTCCGTGTTGCTGAGATGAGAGCGGAGCTCAATCACATCCTAGCAACATCTCCCAGGACTCCGGAAAACTTCGAGAAAGTCCTTGCTCTCATGAGGCGCGCCCAGGGAATGGAATCAGACTACCTGAATTGGGAGGACACTCTCCCTGATTTCTGGCGTGTTCGGACGGTTGCCTGGGTAGATAATGTGCCTGATGGAGACTTGACCAAGGCTGATGTTTGTCCTGGAAAAGTCGACATGTACGACGATATCTTCATAGCAAGCATATGGAACTTGGCGCGAGTATCACGGCTTTTCATCTCAGGCATTGTAATCCGTTGCGCAGCATGGGTTTGCGCGCCCGTCGACTACCGCACAACCCCGGAGTATGCAACAGCAGCAAGACTTGGGGTAGACATGATCTGCGATATCGTAGCTTCAATTCCTTACCATCTTGGTTGGCGAACAGATGAACGAGGCCAGCTGACTGCCGGCGACCTGTCAGGCTTCGCTTGTGGAGCTGATAATATCACAAGTCCAAAAGCCCTCGGTGGTTTCTTCTGTATTTGGCCACTCTTTTCGGCGAGCTGCAGCGACTTTACGACCGATTCTCAGCGGAAATGGATCAAAGGACGTTTAGTATATATCAGCGAGACCATGGGCATGAATCAAGCCAAGACTCTCGGCAGCGTAGGGGTCCTGTTTTCTCCATCCACCCCTTCCATTGTTTTCGTCAACCTAAAGCTAACATCCTCTGCAGTATCAACTACGTCTCCCATCCATGATTGTCAAGAGAGACAGCATGGGCCATGCGTACCCTGATACGAAGGCGTACCTCGCTTCAAGAGGCATGCACCCCACCCCCACGAACACGACGAACTTGTTGCAGCAGCGTGAACAGATTCAGAAGGAGATCTGGGAAAGGGAAAGAAAGACTCTTCTGAAGAAGGCTAGTGCTGCGCAGGGCGAGAGTAGCGAGAGGATCCTTGCGAACTACTTGGCAATTTGAAGGCTGAGCGCCGAGGAATCTGTAGATGAGATTTTAGAGATGATTCTTGGGGAGTGAACGCTGGGTACGGAGTAAGGAGCCTGGCATGTCACAGATCATGTCAACTATATCGGCGTGAGGGAGATCTTTTAGGCGTGCCATTGGGGTGCCTTAGGTAAAGATACGTTGTCGAAGGACATGCTGAATGCCTGCTTGGGAGATGGACTTTGCATATATACCTGGCGCCTTCGAATTTTTGGGTGGAATGAGTGAGGCTGGAGTTCTGGAGATTGTACGCATGGTTCAATGATGGCGTGTTAAGTACCAATCTGCGTCTGGTTAAGAGGAAGGACACAGGGCAGAATTTACATGAATTAACACACAAGTGATAAGTCATGTGCTTTAGATGATGAATCGGAAATTAGTCAAGAGTTGCGATGGGCTGGAATTAGTAGTTTCAGCAATGAAAAGAGCACCATTGTTCGTGTTGAGAGTCTTTTGCTTGCACTTTGCTCTGGTAGTTATGAGACTCTCACAATTAAGTATAGGAGGAATGTAAGCTGCGTAGTATTGTTGGATCGCTGATACATCAAGCTACGTCAGAAGCAACTCCACCATGTCCCATCCATCTCAGAAGAGATCTCCCCATGCTCAAGTAGATTTGTATTTACTTTCCGGCTTCGTCGAAGATGTAGGTAAGATGACACTTTCCGCAGTATTGACGGTCGTGCATAGCAGCCATGAAGACACCAGCACCACACTGTTATCGTTAGCAACCACTCAAAAGGAACCAGAAAATTATAAGTGATTGACCAACCTCAGCCTGTGGGCACTCGCGGCGAAGACGCTCAATCTTTCCATCACCATCAACCTTGTAGTACTTGAGGACAGCCAACTTGGTCTTCTTGCGCTTGTGCTTGATCTTCTTTGGGGTTGTGTAAACCTTCTTCTTGCGCTTCTTGGCCATACCTCCACGCAGTCTGAGAACCAAGTGAAGAGTGGACTCCTTCTGGATGTTGTAGTCGGACAGAGTGCGGCCGTCTTCGAGTTGCTTGCCAGCGAAGATCAGACGTTGCTGGTCCGGGGGAATGCCCTCCTTGTCCTGGATCTTTGACTTGACATTGTCGATGGTGTCGCTCGATTCGACCTCGAGGGTGATGGTCTTGCCCGTGAGGGTCTTGACGAAGATTTGCATGATGACTGCCTTTGGAGAGTATTAGTAGGCCCATTCATATGATAAGGCACATCCTGCAGCATGAAAAGAGCGAAGGAGATGGACAACGTACCTAGACAACGTGAATTGTCTTCCTGAGCGGCCAATGTGGAATTGTGTTCAGAAGAAAAAGAAGAGGCGAGGTTGGAATATGGATATATTCGGCGCCCCACGCTAAACACTAGTGCGCACAAATAATTTTGGGGTGAATTCGCTCCTCTCGCTTACGAACCTAGAGAGAGCTGGGCCCATCGCCTTCTTCTTCTTCTTCTTTTTGACAACCTCCATACTAACAAGCAGATTTGCCATATCAACCCAGTAAGACTTCACCAGAGCATTTGTAATATTCGAGAGTCTAGACTAATTCAGCTTCCTGCAGAATCCGCAAAAATGGTCAAGAAGCGCGCCTCCAAGTACGATTCTCCCACTTCCTTTCCTCGAAAGCGCACAATGGATTAATTTTGATGGCCATGGCATTTCAATGGGACCCCGAGACTGATTTTTGACTGCAGCGGACGTAACAAGAAGGGACGTGGTCACGTCAAGCCGATCAGATGTTCCAACTGCTCGAGATGCACACCCAAGGATAAGGCAATCAAGAGATTTACCATCCGCAACATGGTCGAGTCTGCTGCCATTCGTATGTTACCAGATATGCCAATGCCTCATGTTCAGGTATCCGTCTTGCAAGAGATATGAAGACGTGGCCTACTTGAAGATGCTAAGGACAAACACTGACAGCCACGCAGGTGATATCTCTGATGCCTCCGTATTTACTGAGTACACCGTTCCCAAGATGTACCTCAAGCTGCAATACTGTGTCTCCTGCGCCATTCACGGCAAAATTGTCCGGTATGTGCTTACGCTGAGATGAACCTTGGTTGAACTTCCTGTGCCGTCCTCTTGCTCGGGTCACCGCCATGATAGCGGTGACAAAACTCAGCACCAAGCATCCCCCGGGAGGATGGCACAACATCTTCAAAGTAACATGGTTAACAAATCTCTCAATAGTGTCCGTTCCCGCGAAGGTCGCCGAAACCGTGCTCCTCCCCCACGAGTTCGATACAACAAGGACGGAAAGAAGGTCAACCCCAACCAGGCTGCTGCCAAGACTACCCAGGCATAAAGAATGTCAGGAGCTGGTGATGGATCCAGGTGGTCATGATTTGGGATGATTTGGGCATGGATGGCGCTGAATATGGGCTGTACTTGACATCTCAAAAACTAGGAAGCAAGTTTGATTGCATGGTACGGACGTACAATATCACAACGAGCACGATCAGATCACAAACAAAGGTCCATCATTCATACCTAACTTTCCAAGAACGGTAAGTTTCAGAAACCTGTTGGCTGCTATAGGAGCTTTTCTATTCCGCAGTGGTGCCTTTTTTTCTTATAATTCATTGGTTATTCCAAAAAGAACCTCACAATATCTGCCCGCATAGTGCTTTACTCCCAACTATTGCGGTTCCTGGAGATGAGGAATATTACCCCTGCACTTCTTTCTGGTCCGTCATTCGCAATCAATCCAAAAGGGCCAGTTCGCGGTGTAGGCATGGTGGGAAGTTCCTTTGAGAAAACTCGGGTCGATTCCCCAACTCGACCTGTGTGGTTGTGACTCCCTACACAATACGTAGCAGTTTCCTTTTTCCAATTTCACCCCACACAATGAATAATCAGCATCCCACCTAAGTCCAATTCTAGTCTCAGTGACAAGTTTGTTCATTAAGATTCGTTTCCGTGATATTACATGAATACATCCAATCCAACCAGCCCTCAAGTTGATAACGCCCCAACGCCTCATTAACATGAACACATATCTATCTCATCATCTCATACGTTATTCAAGCACATGCTCCGTTGATGTAGTCCCGGTTCTCGATCGTCACACTTTTTGTCATATGATTGACCTTGTAGACGCCCACTAGTCTCGAGGCAAGCTCGAACATGTTGTTGCGAAGCGAGATAACGATAAACTGTGCATTCTTTGTCCGTTCCTTAATATAACTAGCAACGATGGATATCTAATGCTTGATTAGTTATGAAGGCTGATGAGTGGGAGGAGCGACCTACATTTCTAAAATCCAAGGCAGCATCAATCTCATCCATGACGTACAGAGGTGTTGGCTTATAATGGTGCAGGGCAAATACCAATGCTAAACTGCTCAATGTCTTCTCACCGCCACTTAAGTTGGAGATGTTCTTCCACGACTTTTTCGGTGGCATAACACTGAACAGAATACCTTCCGAGAAGGGATCTAACGAGTCGACGAGTTCCAATTCGGCGTTACCACCCATGGTAATCATCTGGTACATCTCCTTCAAACGCAGAGAGATGGTGCTGAAGCCTTCCATGAAGCCTTCGAGACGTAGACGTCGGAGATCATCGCAACGTTTCTTTGCTGTATCTCTTTGAGCGACGGCGCTCTGAAGATCGGAGTTCCTTGCAGCGTGTTCTTCCACACGACGACGATATTCAGCCAAGACACCAAGCTCTACGTTGACATTTTGGGTCTTCTCTTCGAGAGCTGCAATCTCACTCTTCAGTTCTTCCTTATTCATGTCGGCGAGCTCGTCTTTGGTAAAGACCGGAAGCGACTCTGGTTCAAGCTCTTCGCCGAGGTCGCTGATATTCTGAAGAATGAGCTTGCTAAGTTTATCATTCCAATATCGCAGGCGTTTCTGGTTTTCGGCTAGGACCTTTTGGTTTTCCTCGAGCTTATTGCGCATCTCGATCTCGATAGCGCGAATCTCATTGAGCTCGGCTGTCTTTTCATCCAGTTCGGCCTTGAGCGCATTTAGTTCTTTCTTTTTGCCCTTCAGAGCTTCTTGTGCTTCGTCAACGCGTGCCTGGGATCCCTCAGCCTCGGCGCTCTGGCCGTCTATTTCAGCCTCCAATCTTTCCAGGTCGGCAACGGCGGTATCTAACTCTTTGGTAGCTTTGGCATGATCCTTCTCGTGCTTGATATTTTGCTTCTCGGCCTTCACTTTCGCTACCTCTGCCGTTGAGATGGTCTCGTTCAGGCTGTTGATCTCCTCCTTCAATGCATCGACCTTGGACTTCTGAACACGCAGCTTTTCACCACCAACTTCCATGATTTTGTCCTGCAGTGCTTTGATCTCCTGTTCTACACTCGCAGTCTCACCGCGAAGCTTCTCAATCTCTTTGTTTAGCTTTGCAATCTCCTTTTCGAGAATGGAAACACGGTTATCATCTGTCTTAGAAGGCTGGTGCTCCTTGCTCAACTCCTTGATTCGACGTTGAGCGTCTGCCAAATTCTTTGCAGAACTCTCAACTTCGAGGCCCAACTTCTGCATCTTGGTATCGAGCCGGGGAATCTGATCATTAAGATCCCTTAAGGTAGATTCAAGTTCCCTCTGGCTGTCTTGAAACCGTTGGAAGTCCTGTTCGAGTGCGTCACGGTCGACTTCCAATTTAGCAACCTGTTCTTTCGACGTATCGGCCACAAGCTTGGAAGACATCAAGCCCTTCTTCACAGTATTGCCACCACCGGACATTGTGCCGGACTTGTCAATCAATTGACCGTCCAGAGTAACTACACGCCATCTTTTAGCACCATAGGCAATTCGGTTTGCTTGGGCCAAATCCTTTGCAACAAGAGTATTCTGGAGTGAGTGGTAGAAGGCAGGTCTGAATCTGTCATCCTTGGAGTTGATTAAGTCGAAGAGACGAGGAACATTTTCCGGCGTCTCGATTGGAGAGAGGTCCCGATTTCCAAGTTTATCTAGACACATGAAGTTACCTCGACCGAGGTTGGTCTTCCTCAGATACTCGATGCACTGTTGTCCACCTTCGACTGTGTCAGTCACAAAGTTGTCAAGTGCGCCGCAAGCTGTAGATATTGCGACATCATACTGCTGATCGATCGTTCCGAGATTGCCAAGACGACCATGGAATCCTTCAATTCGGCCAGATTCTTTGAGTCGCATCAGACCTGAGAGAACATTTCCTTGAGTTTGCGTGTTGGAAAGGCTTGCACGAGCTTCATCGGCTTTCTGGCGAGCTCCAGAAAGTCGAGAGCGAAGCTCTGGCTCCCTCTGCAATAACTTTGCCAGTTCTGATTGTACCTGAGTAGACCTTTTCTCCAACGTCTTTCTCTCAGCTTTGCAATTTTCGAGTTCAGCAAGCTTGGCTTCTCGGATTTCTTCAATGCTAGCAATTTTAGCCTCCGTCTCCTCGAGGGCGACAGCTCCAGCATTGGCCTTTTCGTGTAAAATCGCAAGCTCACTTTCGGCTACTGCAATTGCAGATTGCTTCTGGTTGATTTTCTCGTTCCATGGCTCTAAAGATTTCTGCTTCGCCGCAATCTGGTCTGAAAATGCTTGTGTTTTGCCCTTCAAATTGTCCCGAATGTTGGCCAGCTCCACCTCTTCTGACTTCATCCTCTTTTCCATGGCCGTGATCTCGTCCAGAGATTGCTCTATCTCCGTACCACAAGTTTCGATTGTTGATTCAGCATCTATTGCTGCTTTCTCAGAAGTGGAGATGGTCTTTTCAAGCTTCTTTTGCTTGCCAGTCAAGAATTTCCTTTTCTCCTCGAACTTTACACGTTCTTGGTCGAACTTTGCCATATCTTTGAGAATGGCCTGAGTGTCCTTATCAAGCGCGTCAAGCTCCTTCTGGCTCTTCTTGTATTGTTTTTCGAGCTGCTTGATACCATCCTCATTCCCTTGGTGCTTCTCCATTTCAGCATTCAGTTGTTCTTGCATTTGACCGATTGCTTCCTCTGTCACGGCAAGATTATCACCGCATTCGTTGATATACACTTGGTATAAAGCGGATTGTTTAATGGCAAGTTCGTTCTCGTCCTTGATGTAAGCCAAAGCCTTGTTCTTCTTATCTTCCAGGCTGTTCTTCTCTTTTTCCACATGTTGCACACGACCACTTTTTTCAACGCAAACCTCATTCAAAGTTTCTACTTCTGTTGCTGATTCTTCGATGGGTGTCTTGTATTTTGAGGTCCCAATAATATCCTCCAGGTATTCCAGTAGGCCATCGTCATGTTCGTTTGCGGCTTTTGGTTTCATCTGGGCGATGGACTCTACCTCGCCCTGAAGAATCAAGAAACGTTTATGATCTAAGTCAATTCCTTTGTCCTTTAAAAAGGTTGTGATGACTGTGAAGTTGGACTCTTTCCCATTCATGTAGTATTTGCTGGCATTGTTTTTGAACGCACGCCGAGAGATCACCAGATCAGAATTTGGTATAATTTCGTGTGTACCATTGGGCTACAGAGTATCAGTAAATCAATTCCACAACTTTGGTGCATCAAGAGTTTGTCTGTCTCACCTGATCCATGACTTCTTGGAAGTGCACCCCAACCTCGCAATGATCTAGATCAGGAAAGGCTGCAGAATTATGAATCAATGCCGAAATCTTTCCCTGCCTCATCTTACTAGCTCTAAATCCAAAAACAAAGAGCAGCGAATCAATGACATTGGACTTTCCGGAGCCGTTTGGGCCTACTACTGAAGAGAATGATGCATGGAAGGGGCCAACTTCTTGCCGCCCAGCGTAACTTTTGAAGTTTGTAAGAATCAAGTAAGTAATAACCATCCGAGCCTTTGGGCCTGTCTCTTCTGCCACAGGAATTGCCATGGACCTCGATTTCAAAACAATATCCATGGGCCTCTCCAAAATAGCGTCTAAGGGATTAATAGCCTTGATGGTTGCCGCCTGGCTCTCTGCAGTCCTTGGTCGGTCATTAAGTGTTTCTGTGATGTCAGCCAAAGCCGTGCTGTGTAGTTCGGAAGGCTCGGGAGATTGCGATGATTGGGGAGTTGGTAGGGGTGGAGCAAGATCTGGCGTTGCAGATTTCCTCGTGCCTCTTGCTGGCGCACTCTTCCTTTTTCGTGGAGAAGCCTTCTTTAACGGAGATTCGGGTTGCCCAGCTGTTTCCTCGGGGTCGAAGACCTCGGATGGTTCTATGTTCTCTTTCTTTACACGGCCTCCTGTACGTGGGGTTGGCGCGATCGAGTTCGTGGTTTTTCTTCTCGATGCTGGAGCCTTCCTTGGACTGCGCTTGGGCGGGGCTGGAGTGAAGTCCTCTCCGCTGTCGTCTTCCACCTTGGACTGCATGACTTCCTCTTCGTCAGAGGATTCTACAACAACCTTTCGGCGCGTAGCCCCTCTCCGGGGTCGCACAGGGGATTCGGACATGGCGATAGTAGTACAATTGCTAGACTGATGTTAAATTGAAAGCCTCGTTGTAGGCAAAAGCGCGTGGGTGAAGACTGACACGATAAGAAAATCAAGAATTCCGTGTTCTCTGGATAGTAGTCTGTCGATGGGACTGTTCGAAAATATAGGACACGGTAAGGACGCGTCGAAGGGTGGTGTAAAAGCAAAAAGAGTCGAGTTGGTGGAGTATTGATTTAAAATCAACGAGAGTGTTGTTTATTTACTTCACGGCTCCACCATTCACAGGCGAGCTTACGATAAGACAGGTACCTACGATAAGGCCACAAATGCAAGCGCCACTACGGGGTACCTATATCAAGTCAAAACAACAATTATTTGAATACGTAGGTACCTAGATATAGTATAGTAGTTGTATGATCTTGTACCTATTGTTTGTCCTTTGAATCAAGAAGCCTTATGGGATTTTATCTTCTCGTTCTTATTAACTGGGAAAACCATTTGACGTCTTGTGGCGGACCGTTGACTTGTTAGACTTAATGAACGCTGTTTTGGGAGCTTCCGCTTTTTGGGTCAATTGCGAGCAGAACGCAATCATTTTCGCGATCGCAAAGTTCAACAGCACATAACTGTCTCAACCAGATACAATCTCTTCACAATGTTCAGCTACCAGAACTTCGATGACGTCTTCAGTTTTGATCCAGAAGCCGCCTATGATGACCAGACCGTTCACGATATTGAGCTTTGCCGGAAGAACCTCGAGGGCCTGTTTATTGACAAAGTCCTAAAGCTCTTGGGGATCAAGCGACGTGAGTCCCATTCATCGCAGTAGAACCACCTCACGCTGACCCTTGGCTAGCTACAAAGTACTATCCACCCAAAACCAATGGCGAATTAAAGAACTTGCACAAGGTTATCGTGGAGAGCAGCGGCGCCGACCACCACAAGATCTCCGTGCTTTACTACATCCTTCTCGATATCGATGCGCCTACAAAAAGAAGGCTTTACTCAACATCCTTTGAGAAAAGTTCCTACTTACCCCCAAAGTATCAGATATACATGAAAGGACTGTGGCATCTTGATAGGTTTGATTTTGAGGTGCGCGACCGCCAATCTCTCAGCGAAACGACCTAACAAAACCACAGGTAGCCCTTCAGTATCTCACGCATCCTTCCTTGATACCGACCTTTGCGGACGAGATTCTAGATGTTCTAGTGCGCCATGCCAAGCATGGGGACGTCAGGCTAGCTCTAGCATACCACCACACTGTTCAGCCAACTCTCTCAAGTACACAGGCTCTCGAGAGCTTGTTTTCATCTATAGCGAGGACAAGCGTGACGGAGGCTTTCTACTTCACACGAAGCCAGCCAGAATACACACGCAAGCACATGTTTGAGATACTCGTAGCGCTTGTCTTGAACAACTCTTCAAACAAAACCATCGCAGATCGCAGCATGGAGCTTATAAATCTTCCACTTACATCAGAAGAGGAGGAGTGGTTTGAGGAATACTTGACACGCGGTGAAGGCCGGATGTTGAAGAAGAGCAAGGACACGTTGATGATGAGAAGAATTGGTACTGGCAAATTCACGGAATCACTTGGTGTGAAAGGACTGAATAATCGCGTTCTTGCTGGACTTGATTGGAACTTAATAGCAGACGGTATTCAAGATGGCCTTGGTCCCCGAGCGAAGGAGTGAACGAGTTGCTCATGGAAATTTTGTAAGAGATATAGAAGCATAGCGAGAGGAGTTCGGGTCTGGGAATACCAACTTCTGGGGAAGGAAATATGAAATCGATCATTCACAATTAAGAGCAAGGTTTATGTGCCTCCAATTTAGCAAGACCCAAATTCAACTTGATTGACTCCTAATAAATCACCACTGTGGATTGTGGATGGTGGATGGTGGGGTGGTTTGTTTGCTCAATACTCAACTCCCGAAAAACGCGCCTGACTTCATCTTCGAAGATCGCGTCGTCCATGCCAGTGAGAAGCTCATCTGCGAACTCAAGAGATCAACAAACCTAGTACTGCGCATTCACAAACAGATATTATTTTTCTGCACACATTGCTATTAACACAGTTCTCCTGGAAATTAGATTTTCACATACTGCTGAATTAGGACAGCCATTTGCCATGACATCCAGCGATGCGCCGCTTCCGCCTTGGTGAAATAACAGTACACCCACGGGCATACAATGGCCCCAGTCTGCAGGTTCTGGCCAAATTGCAAATACGGTGGTAAGCTCCATTTCTGATCTGCGCCTGTGCAGATGAACTGATAAGGGCAACAGACCGCTGCAAATTCGAACATCCCTCAGGTCGAAATGCACAACAAAACAACAATCGATTCGCCGCCCTTGACCACTACAGTCCCAATGATCGGAATGGTGGATATCAAAGTGGAGGGGGCAGCTACAATCAGAGCTCATCGTATGGAGGAGGTAATAATGGTCCTCCGCAGAACGTGTATGAAAAGCCAGCTGACGATGATTCCCCGCAGCCTCAACAACCGCTACTCAGCCATACAACCTGGACAAAAAGCAGATAATATCAGATCTCACAGTAGAGCGGCCACAATGGATTCTTTCTGCGTACGGTCCAGGGCGGCAGGCCCCAGGCCAGCTCTTTGGAGGACCATTCCGAGAGCAGAGCTTTGAGGAGATGAGGCTCTTGCATTATATGGGATTAGCGTCAGGTAACCCACAACAGGCAGTATGTAATCGTCGCTCTATATCTTTCCGGTACTAAACGATTTGCAGGTTCAGGAGGCAGAGGCTCTGGTGCAAGCTTCAGAGCAGCAGATAAAGTCTGCACTGGACGATGTGGATGGTGCGATAAAGTTCATCATGAATGCTGAAAATGAACATCCAAATAGGATAGACATTGTAAGGGATAGTCAAGCTACAACTCCAGCAGCACCTCCGACACCCTCACTCTTCGGTCAGCCTAGCATTCAAACCAGTAATTCTTTCGGAGCACCGTCACAACCGCCTTCCAGCAATGTTTTTGGTGCCCCAAGCCAGCCCTCAACATCCACATTTGGGGTACCGTCTTCGACAGCTACAGCCGGAACCTTTGGTCAACCGTCAGCCATAGGGCAGAAGCCAAATCCCTTCGGAGCACCTTCTCGGTCAGCCTTCGGGGCACCCTCACAACTTGGTACGTCTGGAACCTTTGGGCAGCCTTCAGCACTAGGCCAAGCCGCAAACCCCTTTGGAGCACCAAGTGGCTCTGGCGGATTTGGACAACCTTCAAGTTTAGGCCAGAAATCCAACGCATTTGGAGCCCAAAGTACCCCTTCAGTGGGAGCATTCGGCCAGCCGACAGCATTGGAGTCAAAGCCAAATCCCTTTGGAGCCCCAAGCGGCCCGGCCGCAGCTACAACCGCTCCTTTCTCCTCGTTTGCTGGTACGGCCACTGCATTTGGGCAACCATCACCAAATTCAAATCCATTTGGTGCGCCTTCACAACCATCTGGAAGTGTTTTTGGTCAACCCTCTCAACCTCCTCAAGGTCCTCTATTTGGCCAGCCATCAGCAGCAGCGCAGCCGAATCCTTTTGGGCAGCCTGCAGGGCCAGCAGCCAACCCTTTTTCAGCACCTGTGCAAGCCCAGACAAATTCATTTGGCGCCGCCGGCTCTTTGGCGTCCGGGGCCGTCTCACAACCAGTTTCTACAAACCCTTTCGGTGCACCAAGTCAACAGACAGGTTCTATATTTGGAGCCCCATCAACAATAGGCATTTTTGGGCAACCATCCATACCAGCTGTAACCCCAAACCCTTTTGGCAAACCAACTTCAAATCCAAGTTCTTCGTCAAATGGCCCGACCTCAAATTCTTTCGGAGGTGCATCTCAAAATCCACTTTCACAATCATCAACGAATGGAACTATATCAGCAAAGCCATATAATCCAAATGCAACGTATGCGCATCCACCTCTTGAAAGTTACAGCTCCAAGGATGGCTCTGGGAAGCTTACAATGTTCAAAGGAAAACGGGTAGCCTATAGAAATGGCGAGGCAGGTACCATAGAGCCAGATGGCAGCTGGTCGAAGATATGGTTTCCAGAAGGACCACCAGCGTTCAAAAAAGATACAGAGATGGAGGATTCAGCATATGATGATGCTACAAAGAAGTCGTATATGCATGCACGGGAGACTGGCTCTTTTCTTAACGGTGTAATGCCATTGGTGCCGCCGAAGAGAGAGTGGTGTTTGTGGGATTTTTGAAGGCTACCTGCTGCTACTATCTTACAACATGGCCAGGCATTGTCCGTGGTTCTTGAATGTTCTAACACGTCGCGCAAAGATAGTCGCGAGAGCAAAATTCTGCATTGGGAAGGTGTTTAGGGATGGATGAGTGATGTAAGGACACTTTTACTCTCATTGTATATAGCACGGTGTTGTTGCAAAAGGAATCAAGTCTTCAGATACAGAGGCATAATTAGACCAAGTTGTTATTGCTGAGTTTATCGTTTGCCACTGGTTGTACGCGATTATCAATGGGCAGGACTACTACCAATGTTCAATACAAGCTTATTTATGACACTCAGAACTAGATTCTATCTTATTTAGCTTTACACTTTCTAGTAGTATGGCCCGAACACTGTTTTGGTACCTTTAGGAGCTTGGAAGGAGGTTTGGCAGGTCTTTCACTTTCTAGCTTGGTTTAGGTCAATTCGGAGGAGGTGGGCTGAAGGCCCTCATCCGATGAGTTGTACCAACGAATTACTAAATCGCTTACATAATTCATCCAACTATTCCGGAATTCATAAATATAGCCAAAGTAGCTCACTTGACTTTCATTTAGGTTGACCAATTCAGCAGTGTCCAGCAAGGAGTTCATAAGTTTAAGTGAATCATGAAATCATCGGCAAAGAGCTCCTCACTTGTGCAAGTAGGTGGCTCTAGTCTCCATTTAGATACAAAATACAACTGTTTTTCTGTTGGCACTACATGTTAATCAATTCACTTTTGATATACATTGGGTGTCCTCGACTCTGCGTCTCATATTATCAAGTTGGATTGAAGAACTTAAAATTAAGTTTGCGACGAGTTATGGCTTCATTCATGGACATCACCAATTCACAAGAGCCTAATATACTTGCGTTATTACTTTATTATTATCTATTAGTTCTGCTGCAAAAATATAGTCCTGGATCAGACACAATAATACTCGCTTACATCATGATAGTCTATAAACAACGTCGGAGTGACATTACCTCTCAGAATAAAGGGTAGTTGTAAGTAGAGTGATTGTTGCGGATATAGACGTATGGAAAGCAGATGAACTACTAGTAGAGAGCGGCCCCACTTTCTTTACTCTCGTCACCATCCTCCTCATCAGAACTAACCATTTTAAGAAGCTCTGCCTCGAGTCTCCCAAAAGACAGGCGATCAGTCTCACACCTACTTCCCAAATAGAGAGAGTTTTTGTTCCCTGCCTGTGTATTCTCAAGTCTAGTGGTTCCATCAACTGATAAATGGTTAGAAGCTTGTTGATATTCGTGGTTCGTTTCCGTCGAGTAGATATATGAGCAATCATCGTTCTGTGGTGTGTGGATGTTGTGAAGGATCTTTTGCCATAATGCCAGTCGCTTCACCAGAGAACGAAGACTCATTGTGTGATGTGTTTTGCTCTCCGAGAACGCGGAGGTTCGCGTTGCAGCCTCCCTGAGAAGGCTTGATGATCTTGAAAGTGCTAAAATTATCCACAAAGGGGAGAGTGGTTCCCAGACTGTAAAGGTTCGTATATCCGTCCATTAAATTATACCCTGATGGTAGTTGGCATGAAGGACCTGGCTGTAGTCTATCATTCCTATCCAAAGGGTGACCGTCTGTCCGATTTACATCCTCGAAGTTTGTTGGTAGAATACACGGTGGCTGTTTCTGTTGAGGTCTACTTGTGGCAACAGAGGTTGGTCGGAATGTTTGTTTAAGAGATATATATGGTTGACTTGGCGAAGTATAGGCTTGAATATTCCCATTAATTCCCTCAGAGTAGCTATACTTCTGATTTATCTTCTTGGACTTTAATAGCAGTGCCGGCTGTAGCGGCTTATCCCATTGCTGATATTCCTTAGAATATAATGCATCAATATCGCCGGGGTAGGATCTGTCTCCGATCGAGCTGGAAGATTGCAAAGGAGGACGAAAATCAACAGATGACTGAGGTACCATATTGACCATCTGCGGAAGCATTTTGCCCCTCGGATCTCTGTTGAAGCTAGTATGTTGTGGAAGATATGCCATACAAGGTGCCTCAGCGCCGTGTTGCGATGCTTTGGATTCGAATTCATCCATCAATAACATAGATTGATTAACAAAGGGCATACTTCCCTCAGAAGTCAAAGCTGCCTCCATAGCTATCTTTCCACCATCTGCTGTTTCTTTTCTTCTATGAGTAGTTGGTGTATGTGCTTCGTTCCCTCCTTTATGGCAATTTGACCGCCCTGTGCACCTCAACATTAGCACACGTGTCTAGAAAGCTGTATTTCAGGAGTTCATGTAAATTCTTACTTCATCGGCCCTGTTAAGCATTATTGCGCTCCTTCTCAGCTCTGTTGGTCGTCTAGTCCTGGCGTTGTTTTCTTCTTTAACTACAGGGTGAGCTTGAAATTCCTATGGGTTCATGTCAGTAATAAGACAAAAATGACAGCCTTCTGACATGGTAACGGGAATACAGAATGAAAAACTTGCCTTTGATTCCTCTGCATGAAACGCGGCTCTCAATACATTGTGTTTGGCTAGTGTCTGTTCCACTGATACTTGTTTTGAACATGCATTTACTTGTCTTAGAGACTGCATTGTCTTCTCAACATTTTGCACTGCGTGTACATTGCCTGCAGATGGCGCTATTTACAGTGCTTTTGCGTGAACTTCCTCCTTGTAATCTTGTTGCTGGCTCTCTCTAACGGGACCTTTTGACTTGACATTTGCCTTCTCTACGCCCGTGGGGGCTTTGATAGACACAGCCTTGCTTTCACGCGAGGGTAATACAAATAGATGGTCATGCCTCGGACCATCCTGAGGGATAGTAACTTACTTGACTTGGGTAACTCACTTGTTTGAATAACTCACATAACCTGGGTGTCTCAATTTATCCTTACCAGACTGAGCACAAGTGACTACTAGAACAATTGTTTCTCCTTGGCCGCTTAAAATTGTGCATATATGTCCCTTAGGAACCTAAGAGTTAGGTTAGGTGAGGTAAGATATGGTAACTGTTAAGCGATAAGCGAGGGCTCTGAGAAGTACAGTACTTCGTAAGTACCTGCTAAGGAAATAATAATGTATCTCAGAGACGAATTGGGTTGAACAAATCCTTTTTCAGCTGGGACAGTTGTGGGGGGGCCTTTGGTACTCTTGGAAATTTCAATCCTTCCATACAAATCACAACTTGCTATTGGACCTAAATAAATGTATTTCAGCTGATGTATTCTTGGAAGAAAGTCTGTTGGCAACCAGTCTACGGAGTACGAAGTATGCAGGCAGTGAAAGGCGGTGATCCAGACGCGGTCTCTAGCGCCAGGTACTCTCCGTCCCGCAGGGGTCTCACGGTCCTGGATTGAACGCTTAATTTGGTGGAGAACGACTTCTGCCGTTGGAAAATGGAAAGCCCAAGCAAACGATGCGATGAACGTAGCCGTAGCCGTCGTAGGCCTCCTGAATATGTTGGTCATCTATTATTTTGTAAGTGAGCTCTGGGGCTATTTGAGATGGCCTTCAATCTGGGCGTCATCGTTTGACAATTGCTTCAAACGTCCTCATTTTCAGCATTCCCCAGCCATCCGATATTTTTGCAATCCAGCAATTGCGCCTGCGCATGCGCCCCCACCACTTCAGACAGAGCTTCACTTATCAACGTTATCAGCTCTACGGAGTAATGTCTTAGACTTCGAGACTCCTTTGCTGGTTAGCTACGGGAGGTCCATCCATAAGGAAGTGAAATGCCTCCGCCAGTATATTTGCCTGGTGAGCTACCTTGGCGCATCTCGTTCACAATGCAATTCTACTGGGCAGTTAGACTAATGACACATAGGTGAGGGCCCTCATGACCTCTCTTGCTCCGTTGCCTCGGACGTGCACGACGAGTTCTACGACGCTGTCACGAATATCTCGATTGCGAACACGGAAGATGGCGACTTTGACGATTTTGGCACCTTCAAGTTCCCACGAAATGTCTCGCGTGAAGTGGGAGAGCCTTCCCAGGTAGACCACAAGGATTCTGATATGTCCGAATCTTTCTCTAGGAAGTCTTCACAGGTCAGTTTGAGCCCAGGGAGTGAGGCTTCATCTTTGGAAATCGATGCGGATAGTAAGGATAGTACCAACAAAGGTCCTGGTGGTCGTTTTGAAGATGGCAAGGACACGGGGGGCTCTGCACAACGACAACCACTCAATGTTCCCTGCTCTTTACAGCCAGCAGAGTTAATCTTCCCGAGGTCTCAATATCCCCTGATATTCGCAGAATCGACCCAGTCATTTGAGGAAGTTGTCCCTCCCCTACCTGTTTGCAAAGAACGTACAGCAGTAAGAGAATTGCTAGATGAGCTTGACCGACAAAATGCTGTAGATCTAGAGAAAGCCTCGAGAGTTAATGCCATATTTGACGACTATGCATTTACGGAATTTGAACTCTCTGACTTTTCTGTTTACCTTCCAGGCACAAGCGCCCATCATGCGTTCGAGATGCGACCACTCGACCAACTTGCAAGCGGGCACGGTAACTCGTATTTTCTTTTCGACGGAATACTTAGCACTGGAGGACTGAGGCGCTATGTGCAAGGCGTTCCGTTCCAGGTTTGCTCTATTGGGAATTATGGCGAGGCCCATGTGGAGGTGGGATCAGACGTCTGGATTCAATCGGAGTATAATGAGAACCAAGACATATATTACCGTCTCAAGAACCCTTCCCCGGAATATACACGTTTTTATGAGGGGTTTACTTGGTTGGCTAATTTGGCAAAGCATTTTGTTGATTATTGCCAGAGCGCTCTATTGGAAGGACAGTCGGTCTCGATCCACGATTTCCGTACTGACTTTTCTCTCTGGCTTTTAAAGAAACACCAGCGAGATTCACGATTTCAAGAGTGGTACCAGAAGCACCAAAGCCACGACTTTCGGCGCGCAATAAGTCAAAACATCCGTTTTCTTAACAAGGAAGCACTCGGCGTGGATGATGAACTGCAGTCCCATTGTATATGGAGTGAGGTGATGGACAAAACTGCGATTAAAAAGCATGAGGTACATGAACAGAAGACGGTGGTTACACCATATATCTATGATTGTTTTAGTCATTTGAAGTTTGGCAAACTTTTAAAATCACTAGCTCCTGTGACGGAAGCGGAAACTCGGCGTGCTTCACAAGGGGCAGCTCTCCATTTAACGACCGACAAAGTACCTATCGACAACATATCGGTGCCCATAACGCAATGCTCAGAACAATCACTTGCTCGTCAACAGATGATCAGGTCTGTGAAGGTTGGCAATATTCTTAGTGTAGTGGTAGATGGGTATGGCTCTGTCTGGAAAGACGAAGCGAGCCAATGGAAAGCAGCGGAAAATTGTTGGTATCTCTTAGTACAAGGGATACACAAGGAAAGCAATGGCGAACGTTCCTTCGATGGTATTTGGCTGTACAAGTCATATGATACAACATGCGCGAAGATGAAGTACCCTTTCCCGAACGAACTGTTCTTGTCCGACCACTGCACCTGCAACAGCCAGAGGGAAAAGGAGGAGCGAGTCATTGATATTGTAAACGTTGCATGGCATGGGTCTCCTGCAGAATCGAATTCGGGCTCTAACCTGTTCATTCGACAAACGTATCTTGACGGGAAAAGATTTGTTACGCTCAAAGATACTCATAAGAAGTGTGAGCATCTGCGAAGAAAAGAGGAAACTTCTATCCAGCAAATCGACAAGTATCCGACAGGCTCTACTGTTCTTGTCAAATCAACGAAGGTCCGACGGATCTCGGAACATGCGGTAGAACCATATGAAGTTGTCGACTACGTCCAGGATGGTCCCAAAAGGTTTGTCCGGTTGCGAAGACTTCTGCGAAGAATAGAAATTGATGGCCAAGGCGCGCTAAACGAACTTGTCTATACTAATAAAATAGACAAGGGCCCTCTAAGCGCTATTGAGCACCATTGCTTAATCAGGTTTTACAGTGAGGCAGAAGTCCGATCTGGGGCAATACCAGCACCTTATTGCCGAGATGGAACCGGAAATGCCTTTTATATCAGCACAAGTCTTAATGAAGAGAATGGCGTTCAAAGACTCATACCGATAGATGCCCCTTCCGGTTTTGCCCAGGGATTTGACCCAACCGCGCGAGCAGCCCATAACCTCCTCCATGGACTGTACGTACCCAATTCCTCGGAGCAAATTTGCCCCTTTCGGTTCTATTACTCCCTCTTGTCTTGAGTAACTCTCTTGTTTTGAGTAACTCTCTTGTTTTGAGTAACTCTCTTGTTTTGAGT